>JALBZB010000090.1:0-52485 GCA_038050625.1 Pythium sp. MPC-2022a
AAGGTGTTCAACACACGCTTCCTCGCTCTGTGCACTGTGTTGCGTAACTCGGGAACGCCCGGTTACATTCGGCGTGCAAATCTTCGGCAACGCGACGGCGTGGTGGAACACCGAGATGTCCGTGCACTTTCCCAAGTACCACTTCAGCGACTGGCACGGGCATCATTTGTCTCCCATTCTCCTGCTGTGGGACGATATTTCCGCACACTAGTCGGACCGAGTGCGACAGTGCGCTGAAGAGCTAGGCGTGGCGCTCGTGCAGGTGCCTCCTGGTTGCACTAGCGTTTACCAACCTGCTGATGTGCCGTGGAACGCCCCTCCCAAGCAAAGGTTGCGTGCTTGGCGGGCTGGAACGCTTCACCAGCAGATTGACAGCCATAGCAATGACAGTGGTGCGTTCAAGCTCATCCTGCCCACGCGCGACGACGTGGTAGGATGGCTTGCTGACGCGTGGCGAGAGCTCTCTTCGACGACAATTAGTAGAGGTTTCTCTCCCATTCTAACTGAGCATGAGGTGTCTGAGTGCGATCAGGTGTGTTTCAACACCCTCGCAGCTCGTCTCGAAGTGGCACAGGGTCTTGACCGTGATATTGGCACTGTTTCTATTGACAGCGACGTTGTTGATGGCGTTTTGGAGTGCTCGGTATAAACGACCGACAAATACATGTTATATTTGATTCTACACACAAGCTGATAAGCAGAACTGAAATATATTTAATTTACCATTGGATGTGCGGAGCATTAACGGGGTTTGAACTCGCGACAACCCTGCTCGCCGAAGCGCCCTCAATAAGCCCGTAACCGCTCGGGCTGTCAACACATCGAAAACACCATACAAAAATGAGTCATATGTATCCAATCCGATGAGAGCACACCATAAATTTAATACAGACCACAGTTATGGACTTACCATCCAAACGAATGTTGCGATCAATGATGCAAAATTTTTATGCACCATAATTGACCTTGGTCCAATCTGGATATTGATGCCCTAAATCCACACAGACATATGGCATAGGTCAAGCACACTCTTCATGCAACGAACGATACAGCAACACCAGAACACAGATACGAAACATACCGTAGCGATAAGCTCGGGGATTTTTGAGTTTTCAGTTTTATCTACTGTTTGCCTCCTGTCTGTTGCAATGCGGATGTCCACTGGGTTCTCTTTGCGTCGGTGGAGGGAAATTAGCGCCGCTCACACCTGTACAAAAACAGACGGTCACTCTGTTAGAATAAATTCACTCAACGAATTTGTCAATGCGCAACAGTCGCACTTATTTTTTCGAGGTGATTAAGTGCATGCACATATCGATCGAGCTGCGCGCCGAATCCAGTACTTCAAAGAGTCTCTTCTTCGATGCAATGCGGTGTCCTACTTGAATATCAGGAGCTCGGCCGATCGCGGCACAGCGTACTGCTTCTTCAGAAGGCGTCTGATGGTCGCACAGTTTACCGTCTTTCCACTGTCCTTGAGAAGGACAGTCACCGCTTGGTCTCGCAGCTTTTCAATGTTGCGCTCGCCACAAGCAATCCATTCGTATACTCACTTCGCGTACTCGCCGCTCAGTTTCGGAGGGTATCCAAGACGGACATGGACAGGTGGGACGCCATTCGCCTTCACAACCCGGAACACTCGCGTCGCCAGCTTCTGCACGATCTTGGCGATCCTGCGGTATGCCTTGGCTTCGCTCCAAAGCGGTCGGATGCCCTCAGCGAGAGTGGCCACCGCAGTAAGCGCTGGTGTGTGGGCTTCTTCGAGTTCGAGTTGAACTTGCGCACGCACATGGTTGGTTGTGTTTTGCTTCTGCTCTACGCTTTGCTAAACTAAAGTGATAACATACGCGCGCAGTCAAAGTCTCACACACTTCTCCCTTTTCCTTCTTTCGAGAAAGAGAGGAGATTTCAAAGCTCAGAAGAGTACTTGCACATACAGTATCTCAAGGTTGAGATGGTGATCTTTCTGTTGATGTGTGAACACAGAGCTCCTGTATTCCATCTCTTTTTCCCTTAAATGATTGGACAAAATGATATTTGAAATCCATTAATTCCATCCAACCAATCCGTAACATTTCTTATTTAGTAGTAGGATAGAATAGTTTGAAATCCTTCAATTTTAACTAGTCATTTTGATGCAAAATGCTTTCATTGATTGAACAAAATTGGATGGTCAAAAACATAAATAAGCGGGTCAAACTGGGAAAATACGGGTCAAACGTGGGTTTTGCCAAAATTTGGCCCGTATTTTTTTGCAAAAGTTGAAATAGAAAAATTATAGTCTTCTATGTTTTACGTAAGTAAAAACTCTGTCTCATTTGTGCAAATTTTCAATATCCCAGCTTCCCGATTTTGCACAAGTTTGGAACAGATTAAACTTGAATAAAGTATGGAAACGATGTTCCACATTTTGTAGCGTTTCAATTCGGGACCATTCGTCCCGAATAAATGCTCAAAAACGGGACTGATTATACAGGTCTGCCTCAAATACAGCGCCTAAGCCCACTATACGAGTCCTTGACAGTACTCGAGCCATGCTTCCTCCCCTTTTCCAAAAGAAGGCCCAAACAAGATCGCAAAGGGGAAGAAGCGAGAAGCAACTGAATAACGCAGCAGCAGATCGAGACAAGATGGACACCCGCCAGCGCACGCAGTCACCCATCGTCACGGGCACGTCCGTGATCGCGCTCAAGTACAAGGGTGGCGTGCTCATGGCCGCCGACACGCTCGGCTCCTACGGCTCGCTCGCGCGCTTCACGGACCAGCGCCGCCTCGCGTCCGTGCACAATACGACCCTGCTCGGCGCGGGTGGCGACTTCAGCGACTTCCAGTTCATCAAGGACAAGCTCGACGAACTGGAGGTGTACGACTTCAACCAAGACGACGGCTGCGACGTGAACGCGCCAGAGATCTACCACTACCTGCAGCGCCTGCTCTACCACCGCCGCAACAAGTTCGACCCATTGTGGAATACCGTGGTCGTCGCGGGGCTGCACCCAGAGACGAAGAAGCCGTTCCTGGGTCAGGTAAACATGATCGGTCTCGCGTTCGAGGGCGATTTCATCGCGACGGGCTTCGGCCACCACTTGGGCATGCCGCTCCTGCGCAAATACTGGAAGGAGGACCTCTCGGAGGAAGAGGCACGTAAGATCCTGGAAGATTGCATGCGCGTGTGCTTCTACCGCGACTGCCGCACGATTAACCGCATCCAGTTCTCCAAGGTCAGCGCCGACGGCGTGCAGATCAATGAACCAGTCAAGTTGGACACCAAGTGGGACTTCTCGCTCTTCGTGAACACCAAGTCGGAGTTTGGCGGTTCGTGGTAAATTGATTTGATTTGTTTTTCTCCTATTGCGGTGATGCGAAGCGACGGACGCGGATCGGTCGTTCAATGCGAGTGCGGAAGCGAATGAGAGAGAGAAAGAGAGGAGCGACTCTGTTGGAGCGATGGAGAAGCCTGAGATGCCAAATTTTCGTTTGCCTTTCATGAGCGTATTGCATACAGCAGACGTGCTTCTCAATAAACAACAAGATAATAAACAACCAGAAAAAATGAACAACATGAATTGCTTGGTATCCGAGTCCGTCTCTGTCGATTCTGCGTAACAATATCACTGCATCTGAAGCCGAACGCCTACAGCTTGTCATCTGTGTATTCAGTGATGACAGCAGAATTGCTATAGACGCTGGGTCAGTAGCACCACGCCTGCTCAGTCCTTTCGGCGATTCTTGGAGCGGTGCTTGCGCTGCTTCTCGTCTTCGCTCGAGCTCTTGTCCTCGGAAGACGATGAAGAGCTGCTGGACGAGTCCGAGTCGGAGCCTGACGACGACGAAGACGACGAGCCACTGGAGTCCGAATCCGAGTCAGAAGACGAATCGCTGCTATCACTACTGCTGCTGGAATCGCTATACTTGCGTTTCCTGCGAGTCTTCGCCGGCTGCTTCTTGTCCGCTTGCTTCAGTTCCTTCTTGCTGCGTTTCGCCGACTCCTTTAGCGCCTTCTGCTGCAGCTGGAACTCCTCCTCCTCCTTGTCGCTTCGAGGCGGCTTGTCCTGGTTGAACGGCTGGCGGAGCTTCGGGTGCTTGAGCTGCTGCGTGCGCGACGCGCGCTTGAGGTAGATCGCTTCGTTCTTGCATTCATAGGTCCAGTGACCCGTCTTAAGACACTTTTGGCACTGCACCGACGCCGCGGAAGGCGCTGCAGCGCCACGCCGAGACGCCACGCGCACGTTGTCGGTACTCGTGAGGTACATGTTGCGCTTCGCCTCCTTGCGCTGGGCCCACTTGCCCACGGGCTCTTGCTCCGCGTCGTGCATCCTCAGCGGTATCTGTCTGTCTGTGCTTGCCTTTCCTTTGCCTCTTGGTTTGTTTTGGTTCTTTCATTCATTCACTCTCAGACACGTCGCATGTTGAAACACCCAACAAACTTAATACAAACATTTTGCACATTTTCAGCCAATGGTTATAATCAACTCTCGCTTTATGTTTATATGATTGGCTACATATCCGATTTTATCTTGCCTACAAGTTGTTGTAGGCCACAGCCTACAGCTGCGTGCACGCAAACTCGTGTGATTGGCAGCACCGTTGCAGCTTGTTCAACTTACGCTGGCGCGCGAAGGGCGTGCTGAGCGGCGGCGTGTGCGTCTCCGGCATGGACGCGATGTAGCCCATCAGCTGCGAGCCCACCTGTGTGTGTGTGAGGTTCATATACATACGTTAGTGCTCAACTCAGTGTTTCATATTGTACGCGTAACGCAAGAGAGAGAGAGAGACGAACGAAAGTATCACAGCGGTGATGTAGTTGACGGCGCTCTTCTCCACGTCGCAGGGTGTTTGCTCCGGCGCGGCCTCCATCGCCGCCACGGCGTGCGCCGACATGGCTGCTCAGCCCACGCATGAGAGGCAGATCGCGTACGTGGTGAACTTGAAGACCTCCATGGCGAGCATGCCGACCCAGAGCGCCGGGAAGCCAAAGCCCAGCATGATGCCGCTGATGTACGCCACAGGCAGGTTGATGCACCACGTGGCGATCATGCTCGTGAGGAAGTTCACCTTGACCTGGCTGCAGGTTATACACATACACAGAGACAGAGACATAGGTTACATCATGGTGCTACCGCATGTATGTTATTTTACCATGGACTATGTTACCTCATGCCCGTGAGCACACCGCCGCAGAGCATCTCGAAGGACTCGATCACGTAAGCGCAGATGAAGATCGGCAGCATCTCTCGGTACGCGCGCAGCAGCTTCTTGTCGGTCGTGTAGATCGCGATGACGCTGCGGTCGAACTGGTTCGTGATGAACGTGAGCAGCGACACCACAATGGTCGTGCAGACGAAGCCGAGCTTGGTGACCTGCTGCGCGCGCTGCGGCTCGCCCGCGCCGAGGTAGTTGGCCACGCGCACCTGGGTCGCGCAGTCGTAGCTCCAGAAAAGTGCCCAGAGCATGCCCCACATGCCCGAGATCACGGCGTTCGCGGCAATCGTCTCGGCGCCGAGCTTGGCTGCCACGAGCGACACGAGTGCGTTCGAGAGGTTCGAGACGAACGAGTTGCCCGAGATCGGTCCCGATATCGTCACGAACGCGCGGAAGCGGCAGAGCATGAGTACTTTTCGGTTCCAGCCGCATCAGGCACGCAGATGGTACTTTTTGTAGACAAACGCGTAGAGAAAGAGTGCAATGGGCTGGAACCATGACGCGAAGACTGTGGAGAGCGGCGAGCCGATAAAGCCCACCCCAGCCGCCGATGCCGTAGACGAACAGGTAGTTGGTGCCGACTGCGAGACAAATGGAGGTAACGCCGACGACCGTTGTGGGCATCAAGACGCCAAGCGCCTGGAGATACTGCCTGAATACATCGGATAAGGACAAGCGAGGCAAGATGAGAGATACCGCAGGTGATGGATGAATGGCGTGGCGCAAGCTTGCAAACTGGTCGCTTTTATAATACCTCAGATACGCGTAGATAAGCGAGGGCAGGGTCACAAACGACACGAGCGAACGTGGTGGCAAGTTCGATCACTTCCTGGTCGTCAGTCGAGTACTCAAGCACATATCCAAGACACCAGTACCAGACGAAAACGAGAATCGAGAGCACGCTCGTGAGAAGCAGACCGAACTGCAGCTACACGCCTGTGAGTTCGCGATTGCCAGCTCCCCGGTATTGTCCACAGAGCTGTAAAAAAGCCACGCAAATGAGTGAACTCAGCTAAGGTACTTCGTGAAGTCAGAAGAAAGCTCGACTTACTGTGATTAGCGCAGACGCGGACGCCCAGACTGCCATGAGCGGCGCGCTCATCCAGACCTGCACGAGCGAGGCAGCAGCGGGCTGTTTCACACCTAAGTGGCCCAGGTAGATCGAGTCGATCGACGTGAGTGTCACTCGAGCGACCGTGACGAGACTCACTTGCGCCGCCATGCCCGAGAGATGTACGAACTCCTGCCACGTGGACTCATGCTTGGCGATCCCCTGCTGCTGCTGCTGGTTATGCTTGGGCAGCGGCGGGCTTGATTCACCCATGCTGTGTGGGTCAGCAAGTTGAAAATGGAGTTTGTTATCTCGCAGGTCTACCGCCGTTGCATTCGCCTGTGAGTCGAGCTTTGCATCCCACGAACGCTTACTTGCTCCATTGACTCAGCGTCACAAGTTGCTTCACTGTTCTTCCGCCCAGCCCGCCAACAAAATTGAAGCGCCGTCCATTTTCGACAGCTGCTCTGAAACCGCACAACCGCAGATCTCAGGACGTCAGCGGTTACTCGAACGAGATCCTCAATCTGACGATTCTCACATGACCTACTTACTAACGACGAAACAATGGGAGCAGCGCTGACTTCGCATGGTCTGGATGATCCACAGCACCGACAGCTACTCGCAGAGTACATTGGCCACTCCAAAAAGGATCTTGATGAGTGTGCGCAGATCTTTCACGGGTCTGTCGGCAGATACGACGACGACGATGACGAATTTGACGGATTCAACGAGCGCAGCACCGTTTCCAACAAGAGAACCGCAAATGGAGCATCACAGACTGTGTCTTTGTACCCGCGTCACCTGCACTTTGAGCAGTTTGAGGAAGTATTTGGCATGCTCGTGGCAGACGCCGACCCGCATTTCGAGTTCTTCCAGGAAGCAGAAGAAACCGAGACCGCGTGTGCGCACCAAGTGTTTTGCGCGATTGCGCTCGTGATGAAGGCGGATCTGCACGCGAAAGTCGCGTTCATCCTGAGACTGTACGCTGATCAAGTTGGGCAGCTGAGCTCTGAGAGGAAGTGGCTGGTCGTCAAGGATTTTCTGCTGGCGCTGCAGCTCATTTTCAACCTCGCCGACGAGATCCCGAGCGAAGTCATGACTGTGCTGGAGGTATGAGATGCGTTGCTTGTTTTGAGAGTTGTGCTTGGGCTGTTGAATAACATTATGCTCGTTCTTCTTTCTGATACTACTGGATAGAAACTGTTCTGGGCTGAAGCTGAGAGCAAACTCATGTCGGTGCGAGAAGTGTATGACATTTGCTTCACGAGCGCACACGTGAGCGGGTTTCTTCACGATATCCAGACTCTTGTTGAAGGTAGAGCAAGTGATTGGAAGTGTGTGGTCAAGCCTTGAAATTCGGAATGCTTACGTAGTGATTGAACTTATTTTTACAGAGTTCACTGTGGATTTGGAGCGCGAGCTGCAAAGATCACACTCTACTCACACGCAGTCGACACCAGCAAGTTCATCTGACGCCGGACCAGTCGACAAATCAAAGATGCTGACGAAAACTGCATCGGCGTTCTTCATCCCGCAAGACTCGCTTCTTTGGATGCTCAAAGTAAATCGATCTTACACTGAAAGTACGGCTCGGTAGTCACTGTATTGTGAAAGGTACTCACTGGCTGATACTTCGTCTGTATGTTACGAAGGCTCGAGACTATCCGCACTTTTGGCAGCAGACGCATGTGGAACTGCGATCCAACGTGACTTGTGCGCACGCGCTCCGAGAAATGGCAAACACAGGTGCAGAAATCCACGCTGTGATGGTGTTTGAGTCCACAGGAGCAGCCTCAGATGTGCGCGTCTACAGTGGACTCTTGTCCACTGGCAACTTTCTGCAGTGAGTCGCCCAACGAGAGTCTTCATCGCCAATCAGTTGCTCATCCACTTTTGTATCCATTCGCGTAGCTTCTTCTTGCATTTCCTCCCTGCCGAGGCAACGGATTTCCACATCGAGCGCGCGATCCGGAAGTTCGGCGCATCTACATTGCGCGACGTGCTGCTGTTTAATGGGAAAATGCACCGTTTCCAGTGCGTCGACGAGGACGAAGCGTTTTTCAACGTGCTCTTGCGCTTCGCCCGTGGCGCAGAGAGCGTCGCAGTGGTCGTCGCGGACGCGATGGAGCACCCGAACAGTCTACTCTTAGGAAATTTTACAGTACTCAACCTACTCGAGTGGGTCGAAGAGGACCTCACGCTCTTCAGTACGCGATGCTTGTTTACATTTTAGCTCTTGAGTCTTTGCTACTGTCAGCTAACTGTCTTGACTGCCTTGCTTTCTATGACATGCTCGCACTGTGTAGATGGGAAAGAGTTCCACGCGCTTCGAGCGCTCCCGGCGTTCTTTTACGCACCAGCGAGCGTGAACGCGACGCTCACGTCTGTGTGCGACGGGTTTACGACCATGAGTGAGCGGGGGCTTGCTGGGATTTTGATCACGTTCAAAGACAACTCTGCGTCCAAAGTGCTTAGGTGAGAGAATTTACCACTGGTTGATTTGAGTGCTGCTTTGACTCTAACACTATGCGATTTGCTTTGCAATACTTGCAGCATTAATGCGTTTCGAGACTTCTTCACACAATCGTACGACATTTGGACCGAAGTCGTGGGAAAAGAGTCTACTTTGTCGCCGCTGCTTTGCTCTCTGGGTGAAATCGCCCAAGAGCTCCCCACATCCCGCTTTGTCTCCCCCGAGAGTTCCATCGCGAGCGTGATTCGTGAAATGGTGGACGCGAGATGCACCCGCGTGTTCATTCGGAAAGTGAGTGGAGCTGTCGTGGGCGTTGTACGTGCCACAGACATTTTTCTATTGCTCTTGAAAGAACAGCATGCGGCATCAGAACACGGGGCGAAAGGAGCGACGACCTGGAAACAGTGAACAGTGAGCATATTGGTGTGAAATGTCTCTATTTCGCCCAGCTAGCGCTAAGCTTGTGTTGTCTTTTGTTCGTGTGATTTGTTGTTTTGCTTTTCTTCACTCCACTTGGATGATGAAGTTGTTTCGTCTTCCTGTGCGCAGCAAGAGCAGTTTCCCGTCGAGTAGCATGCTGGAGGCGATCGTGAGCGCCTCCGACTCGACCTTTTCGTTGTTGAGGTACAGTCCTCCGCCCTTGATCAGGCGACGACACTCGGCTGCAACAACAGAACAAAAAACATAAGATCAGCCAAAATCTTTCATGGAAACTCCAGGAACCATGCTACAGTACTGCTCACCTTTGGACTTGGCAGCTCCCACGCGGACGCAGAGGTCGACAAGCGATCGATCGATGATGTCGGCGCGCGACACAGTAGAGAGCGGCGCGTCACCCGCCATCGCGAGGACTTGATCAGCAGTAAGCGGCCCCGTTTGCTTGCCAAAGAGCAAACTCGTGGCGGTGAGCGCCGACTGGAGCCCTTCAGCGCCGTGCATCGTCGCCGTGATGCGCTCGGCAAGCACTTTCTGCGCCTCGCGCTTCTCCGGCTCCTTCGCGTGCTCGTGCACCAGGTCGCGGATCTCGTCCACGTCCATGAACGTGAAGCTCTTGAGCAGCTGCTCCACGTCGCGGTCGTCCGAGCGCAGGAAGTACTGATAGAAATCAAACTACACACGAGACACATACAAGGTGAGCGGGATAGTTTTAGGCAACATGGAAAATGGAGTCAATTCTGGTTGGATGACTCACCACCGACGTCTTCTCGGCGTCCAGCCAAATGGCGTTGCCGGCTGACTTGCCGTACTTCTCGCCCGACGCGGTCGTCAGCAGCGGCAGCGTCACGCCAAATACGTCCTACAGAAGACACAAACACAAAAACTCTATGAGCACTTTGACCACCACCGACCAGCAGCCATTTAAAGAAGCATCTTGCTTACGTCGCCCGTGGTCTTGCGCACGAGTTCGCAGCCCGAGGCGATGTTGCCCCACTGGTCGCTGCCGCCGATCTGCGCGACGCAGTTCTTCGTCCGGTACAGGTGCAGAAAGTCGTACGCCTGTGTGTGGTTTGAATGCGTGAGAGCTAGTTTAGGTATAGCTTGCGACACGGCAGCAGTTGTTTCGATCAACGCACTCACCTGAAAGAGCTGGTAGGAGAACTCGAGGAAGCTGATGCCCTGGTCCGAGCCCATGCGCTTCTTCACGCTATCGCGCGTCAGCATCGCATTCACGCGGAAGTGTCTGTATACACAATATCAAAGTCAATAAGTATACCATGAGCCACATCGTAACACCAAAGACAGTAGCTTCATTATTAAAAGCACCAAGAGCTCTCCAGTACATACCTGCCGATGTCGCGCATCCAGTCGACCGCCGACATCTTCGTGTGCCACTCGGCGTTGTTGACGATCACCGCGCCGATCTTCGGGCAGTCAAAGTCTAGCACAGGCGAGAGCCCCTTGATGATCTGGCTCGCGTTGTGCGCCACCACGTCGTCCGTGAGCAGCACGCGCTCCTCCGACTTGCCGCTCGGGTCGCCGATCATGCCCGTCGCGCCGCCCACCTGCAAAGCAATACACACGTGTCCACACAATATGCGTTAAACACTAGTCCATACATTCATGCATTGTGCTAATGAAACTACTCAAATACATACCAATAGAATCGGTCGCAGTCCAGCACACTGGAAGTGGCGTAGCGCGATGCCCTGCAGCAGGTTGCCCAGGTGGAGCGAGTCCGCCGTCGGGTCGAAGCCGCAGTAGACGCCCACGGGACCAGCACTCGATGTGCTTGAAGACGACGCGCGCAGCAGCTTGTCGATGGCCGCGCCGGCGTCCTGGTGGGTCGTGGCCGCCAGCATCCCGCGCAGCCGCAGCGCTGCAAGTGCGGAGCTCATCTCGTCCTTCCTCTTGCTGTCTGAGTTTGACCGCCTTTGGATGTGATTGACATGCAGCAAAATGCTGGCTACTGTACGAGACCCTCTGCAAGACGATATTGCTCTTATCACCTCAAGAATATAGAACACGCAGATGCTCTTTAAAGAGGAGTTGTGATATGATTTTTTTATCCGGATCTGGCATATAGATTCTACATTCCTAACAGAGATGTGAGCGAAGTATGTAGAATCTTTTTATCAGGTTTTAATTTCTATAGTAAAAAATATATTATTAAATATTATTATAATCACGACCCTCGCACTCGACAATTTCGGACGGCATCATGACCGTCTCAATCCCATTTGAAAGCGCTGATCTATGGCAAACTCAAGAAAAGGACGAGATGACGATGAAGCAGATTCCGCATGCAACACGCTTGTGGGGAATTGTTGAGCACTTCTTTATTGAGAAATGCTCTTACAGACGTCAATTCACTCTTAACCGGTTTGCTGTCTAAAGCAGGCGCCGGACTTCTAATGTGCGCTTCAGGAACGCGAGCTGCCAGACCGAGAGCACGATGAGCACCGCGGCTTCGAGGCACGTCCACCACATGATGCGGCTGTGCGTACTCATGATCACTACAACACATAGTCAGTCAGTCAGTCAGTCATTAGTGAGCAGTCCCTATCCATCTATACACAACCGAATACACGATTACCTTGCAGATGGTACTGCTTGATCGCCTTCATGTACGACTGCGTGTCCTTCACCGTGTCCAGGTTCACCGACAGCTCGTACACCAGGTCCTCCATCTCCTGCACTTGCTCTGCGTTCAGAATAAACACAATTCGCATTAGCATTAGCAGCCGCATTCGCCATTTATATCATACGCACATATCAAAATACGTACTGATCTTGGTCGCGTCCGCGTTCGAGAGCACCTCGTGGGTCGGGTCGTCCGCGTGGAACGAGAAGCCCACGACAACATCGCCCACGGACTCGGCCTCGTTCTGGAAGCAGATGGTGTGCACACCGGCGCCGTCGCCGATGGGGGCCACGTAGCGCCCCGACGGGCCCGTTTGGTCGAAGATGTTGCCGCCCTTGCCGTCCGTGAGCTGCGCGCGAAACGCCCCCGCCACGCCGTGCAGCACCTCGTAGTTGAGTGAGATGCCGTGCTTGAAGCCTTGCGCGTCGACTGAGAAGCACTCGGAGGACGCCTTGTGCACCGTCGTCTGGATCGCGCTGACCGAATGCAGCAGAATAGTCGCCAAAAACAGCGTCATGAGTGGTAAACGCGGCGCGCTGGTGGGTCTCATGGCCGCCATCCTCTTGCTCGATCTTCTTCGCTCTTGTGACTGTCTTGTGTGCTTGTTGGCAAAAAACGCAAATGAGCACTGAGCTAAGTGGACCACATGGATACCATTCTAATCACCTACTTGTAGTAAAATTACATTTGAAAAGAAGCAACTTGAATTTTTCATGAAGATATACTTTCTTTATTGCGTAATAGTGTTTATATATAAATATTCAATATCACGGGCCAAATCCCAAAACTCCACGTCACACTCTGGCTCCATCTTCCCTGCATTTCCGATCCAGACTGAGAGACTGAAGGCAAACACCAGCTTGAGCCAATCACCAGAGCAAAGCTCACCAACAGGCAATACACAAGGATGCAGGAGGTGCGCCGCCAGCTGGACCAGCTCTTCGCATGCCACGCGGCGTTCGCGATCCTCTCGGGCGTCTTCTGCTTCTTCACGCCCCACTCGCTGCTCTCGCCCATCCTCGGCGACGCCAACAACACGCATTTTGCGCACGAGTTTGTGCGGCTTTATGGTGAGCAAGCCAGTAGCCCAAATGAACTCTACGACGCCTTATTATCTACTGCTATCACTAACATGGTCTCTATCGATGTGTGCCATTGAATGACAGGCGCGCTGACGCTGGCGCAGGGCTGGCTCGTGTGGCGCACGCGCCTCGTGAGCGACGCGCTCATCCGCCGCACGTTCTGCCAGGCGTACTGCATCTGCTTCTTGCTGCAGGCGACGGCGCTGCTGCGCGCGCAGTTCTCAGCGCCGGAGAGCCACTCAGGCCTCCACTGGCTCAACATCCTGCTGCTGAGCGGGCTCGGTGCGGCCTACGGCTACTTCCTCGTGTTCAAGACCATCAAGGCGTTCGAGCTGCCTGGTGGTGGCGACGGCTTTGGCAAGGGGCAGGTGTAGAAGAAAACGTTGTGTGAGTTGTGCGAAAAGCTCTTTTAAAAAAATGGGGAGGGCAACGAGCGTCATTGAGTATCGTAGTGATATTTCGTATTGTGTAAACATCTATTGCTGCATCCATCGGCGAGCGACCTACTTACTTACTAGCAATGTCTTAGAGCATGATCGGATCCTCCGCGCTCCCGTTGATGTCACTCGCCGTCTCCTGCTTGGCTTGCGACGGAGTGTCAGCAGTATTCGCAGAGGACAGAGCATCGGTGGTCGATACTGACGCAGCAACAGCAGCAGACACAGGTGTAGGGGCAGCGACAGGAGAAGAGGACGTCACCAGCACCGGCGTAATCTTGCGCTTCTTCCGCACCTGGAGCATATTGACGCCACCAGCGACAGGCGATGGCAGTTGCTGCTGAGCCGGTTGGACACCGACAGCAACAGTAGCAGCTACAGAACCAGCCGCCTCGGACACCTTCACGTCCGCTTTCTTGCGCACCGCGGGCGTCGACACCTTCATTTTCTTCTTCGCAGCGCCACCACCGTTCACATCGTCAGCGCTCGCCTGTAGCGCCTGTGCTGCCTTGTGCTTCTTGGCTCTCGCGAGCTTCGGCGTCGCAAACATGGTGCGCGTCTTCTGCTGGTTCATCGCCACATGGTCCGATTTTGAGACCGAAGTACCGAAGAAGCCGTCTTGGAACTTGATGAACGAGAGGTATCCGTCCATAGACGAGATGCTCAGGAGCTGCCCGTCGCGCGACCAGCTCACGTCCGTCAGATCGGCGTAGTGGAGGTCCTTCAGTGTGCAGATCGGGTGCGCTTGCTGTGATATGGCAGAGATAAAAGGTTTAGCACCGTGCGATGGACAAAGAGCTACGCAATAGTAGATGGCAGATGGCGTACCTGGGTGTCGTAGATGACCACGGTGTTGAGCGTGATGACTGCGAAGATCGAACGGTGTGGCGTCTGGAAGAAGTTGCGCACTGACCGCTGCTTGGCATCAGCATCGTCACCACCATCTGCTGCTGCTGCTGGACGTCTGAGTTCGTACAGCAAAGGGCTGCAGCGCACGCCCAGTGATGCCTTCTCTTGACCGGGGAGATGCAGCGTCGGCTCGCCCAGGTTGCCTCGCGCGAACGCGTACACTGTGTTGACGGGCGACGCGGACTCGGTCGAGCGGAAGATGCCCGTGGGGGCGAGGAAGTAGTTGCCGTCGGGCGTCCACGTCGGTCTTCGCGCGAACGCGGGGCATGTGTCGTCGAGAAACATTCGGTGCTTTGGCGCAGCCGCCGCGCGCGCCGCAGAGTCCTCTGTGGTGGTCGTAGTCGTTGTGGTTTCGCCAGAGGTCGGCTGTTTAGGTTCTGTGTCTGCTGCTACTTTGAGCTCTTCTGGCTTAGCTTCCGTGCTTCCATTCTCTGGCTGCGTGGTAGAGGATTCTGTGGTTCCAGCACTCACCGTCTTGGGGGCTGGGAACTCGCGCGTCTTAATGGTCTGGACGCACACGCACTTCTTTGGGACTTTCTTGGAGCTCAAGCGACTCACTGGGTCGAAGCCATTGAGCGAATACACACGACAGGAACGGTCATTGCCCTCCGTCACTAGGTACTCGTTGAGCGGATCCCACGCCACGCCCTGCACGTACTGCGTGTGGTCTTTCCGCCGCTCCTCCACCTCGCCCTTCTCCGCATTCCAAATCACCGACGTGTTGTCGACGGAGGTCGAGCACAGGAACGCCGAGTCGGGCGACCACGCCAGGTCTGTAATGTCGCCTTTGTGGCCACATGCCAACAGCGTGCGCGCCACATCGCTGAACGACGCGATCTTGTCCCATGCCCAATCCTCCGCGGCACTCTTCGGCTTTGTCCACAGGATAATCGTCGAGTCGTCGCTGGCAGATGCGAGGAACTCACCATTCGGCGAAAAGCGTACGCAGTTGACGCTGCGGTCGTGGCCCGAGAGCGAGAACACAAACTCGAGTCCCGTGTGGTCCTTGAGGTCGTCGCTCACGCGCCACAGCTTGATCTCCTTGTCAGCTCCGCCTGTCGCCAGGATGGTCGGCTGGTGCTGCGGGGCGGCTGAGGCGTCAGTGTCCTGTAGCTGCTGCTGTTTGCTGTTTGGGTGCAAAAAATCGATCGATAGCACGGCTTCGTTGAGACCTGTGGGGCCGCAGTGCCATCGGATCTCGGGCGTCAGTGCGACCAGCGGCGCGTTCTCAACAACTGGGACAGCAGCATCAATAGGCGTATTGGCATCAGCAGCAACAACTTCAGTAGGCTTGACAGTAAGATCCGTCACAGCAGCAGCAAAATTTGTAATCTCAGCAGCATCAATCATCGGCACATCCACATCCACCATTGCAGCAGTATCATCAGCGGCAACAGGGGCGACACTGTCCACGATCATCGCACTCGCTTCCTCGTCCGCCATCTCGCACTTTTTGATCTCTCCGTCGAATTGGCGCGCAGCAGTTTTCTTCCCGCCAAAATGGTTGTGTTACTGTACAATACCTATTATCCAAAGTACGAAATCGTACTTTACTGCGACCCGGTCCAAATCAGGTGATAGCAGCTCACCATGTTTTTGAGCCAATCCAAGTGGCGTGACGCTGCTGCTGATGGATGCGCCGCTCCGAAGAAGAATCCGAGTCAACTGGAGACATGCGGCGTAATCGCAATTAAGATCACAGGCGCCGTCAACTGCCCGCCCGTTCATTCATCCACCACCACAGGGGTCGGTCACACACAGACGGGCGGCTGGCACAGTCCGGTGGCTCAGCCATTCACCAATTCTTGACCAGACCCACACAAGCTCCAATCGCAAGCTGCAAGCTCCAGCCAGCAGTCACAATGGAGAGCAGCTGGACGAGCCTGCTGACCACGCACTTCAATGCCACTAAGGCGCATCCCGTGTCGTCCTTCGACCCGTCAGGCTTCGTCATCATCGCGTCGGCGCTGCTGCTGCTCGTCGGCGCGATCGTGGGCAGCGTGCGGTGGCTCTTCTCGAGCGACGGCCGCCTGCTGCGCGACCAGATGGGGAAGAACCTGCAGGAGATGCAGGACTACATGGACGAGCAGCGCAAGCAGGTGGAGGAGAACCTCGAGTCCTTCAAGGAACAGGCCGGCCGTCAGGGCTTCATCGCCGAGATGCTCAGCTTCGCGTACCTCTCACGCCTCGCATTCTCGATCGTCGCCATGGTGATCACGTCCTACCTGAACGCGCTCGCCGCTGTCGTCGCAGGGTACGTACTTGTTGCCAGGATTTACTACTGTGTGGCTGCATAATGACTTGTGCTATGTATGCTTCATGACATGTTTGCTATTATAATACAGCTGGAGAACGCCGAATGTGATCATCCTGACGCTCACGAAGGAGGACTCGGGCGAGAAGACGCTCCCAGACCTCGGCCACGACTTCTTCAAATACGTCGCGACGCGCATCTACGGCAGCTTCGTGATCAAGTACTTCCACCTGCCCGACCAGTTCCTCGCCGCGGTGGCTGCGATGGTGGTCATCATGCTCTTCTTCCACCCTCGGGTACGTGTGTGTGTGTGTGTGTGTGTGCATTCGCTCATGCGGACGACTTGAATGCACAAGTTACTTATCCTTGCGATTGTCTTTGTGTCATAACTAGCGCCTGCTGATCCTGCGCCGCATCTGCTCCATCTTCGCATGCATCAACCTCATGCGAGCGATCTGCGTGGCCGCCACGTCGCTCCCAGACGCGAGTCCAATGTGCATCGTACAGTTCGAATCCGAGGATGGACTCTACAAGTCGATGCCGATCTTCCCAAAGTACGTTTATGTGTGTGTGTCGAATGCATCTAGAAAGTATCTACCATGAGTTCTAACGTTTGCTTGCTTTTGCCTTCTTGTGCTTTTTGTAGAGCGTTCGCGCGTGCGTTCAAGGTGCTGCTGCGACCATCGGAGCACATCACGTGCGGCGATATGGTATTTAGCGGCCACACGGTGTTCTTCATGCTCTGCGCCATGACGGTCAAATGGGTACGAGCATCATATTTTCGCATTGGTTGGCTATTATAGCGCTAAACTAACATTTCTCCACGAAACTGTTTGTGTCTGCAGTACTGCGTGCGATCGGAGCTGGACACGTCGTTCACGCGCCGCTACCCGCAGGTGCTCTGGCTGGTGCGCTACACCGTGTACTCGGGCGTGGGTCTCGGCATCTTCATGATCATCGGCACGCGCCTGCACTACACGCTGGATGTGCTCATTGCCATCTACGTGACGACGCAGGTGTGGTTCATGTATCACTGGCTGCTGTCCAACCCGCGCAAGAGCATGGGCGTGCTCAACTGGCTCGAGCACGACGAGGTGCGCTTCATCGACTCGGACGCGTACCGCCAGGCGCGCCGCTCGTTCCGCCTAAAGAAAAACGCGCTGCTGCCAGGTGCCAAGACCGAGTAGTGGGATGAGTCCCGTGAGCGGCGCTGACGTCATTGAGAATGAAGAGGTCCAAAAAGCGTGTAGCCATGTCATAGAGCACCGAACGTACTTTGCAAAGTACGATTTTTCGTTTGGGTCGTCATTTGTAGCTGGTGGCAGCAGTAATTCGGTGGTGTGAGCTTTGTTGTTCCGCCACCGACTAGCGAGCAGTTACGCGACTGTACACAACCGCACACCAGTGTGTCGCGTGATGATAAGGAGCCACGCGTTCTGACGTCATGATCATTGATACAAGCAGCATGTATCAATCTCTTGTGGATATACTTGTGCTGTGCATGCACACGCTGTCTGTAGGTGTTCTCTTGCTTTACGAGCAGGACCTGTCTGTTTGAGGGTATTGTTGAGTCTCTCACACTTGTTCTCTCTTGAGAACAAATCCAGCGCCATCATCACCACCATCATCTCCGGAGACTCTTTTGATTCGTCCATAGTGTACCGATAAGTGGTACAGTACACACAGTGTACCAAGTATCTGAAACCAACTTTCTGTTGTTGTTCCTGCCCAAAACCGAAGAGCGCAAAGCGCAAACCGACCCGCCGCCCCCACGTATCACACGGCGTCACACGACCGCATCACCAGCTAGCGTCTATAGCTATAAGCCAACGGCATGGAAAGCTGGACGGACTACTTCACGTCGCACTTCTACGCGATCAAGATGCGGCCCGTGTCGGCCTTCGACCCGTCGGGTTTCATGATCGTCATCTCGGCGCTGCTGCTACTCTTCGGCGTGATCCTCGCGAGCGCGCGCACACTGCTGGCGAGCCATGGCAGCCTGCTGCGCTCACGCGTGACGCGCAACCTGCAAGAGATGACGGACTACGTGAACGACCAGCGCAAGCAAGTGGGCGAGAACCTGCAGTCGCTCAAGGGCCAGGCCATCGCGCACTCGGGCCGCCAGGGCTTCATCGCCGAGATGCTCAGCGTCGCCTACCTCTCGCGCTTCGCCTTCTCGCTCACGATCTTCGCCATCGCATCTTATCTTAACGCGCTCGCTGCTGTTATCGCTGGGTATGTATATGCATAGAGAGCGTACTGTTTTACGTCTTTGTGGTGGCTAATATGTCGTGTATGTGTATGTTGGTGGTGCTATTTTAATTGCTAGATGGCGAACGCCGAACGTGGTGATCCTAAACCTGAACAAGCAGGACACAGGCGTGAAGACGCTGCCGGACCTCGGCCACGACCTCTTCAAGTACGTCATGACCAAGATCTACGGCCAGACGACCTACATTGAGTGGTTCGACCTGCCGGACGAGTTCCTCGCCGCCGTCGGCACGTGCGTCGGCATCCTTCTCATCCTTCACCCGCGCGTACGTTTGCCTTTTGTGCATATGCTGCGTCATTAGAATCGCGTGGTTGATTGGCCTAACAAGCGCTTTTATGATATGCCTAATGCAGCGCTTGCTGATCCTGCGCCGCTTCTGCGCCATCTTTGCGTGCATCAACATGATGCGCGCGTTCTGCGTGGCCGTGACGTCGCTACCGGACGCCAGCCCCATGTGCATCTCGCAGTTCGACTCGGAGCGCCGCGGGCTCTACAAGTCGCTGCCGATCTTCCCAAAGTGCGTTCTCGTTTTCTCTATTGCCATTCTGTTTTGCTTCGCAATTGGCTCATAACTGATTGTTATCATTGTCTGTCGTGTTGCGCGTATGAAACAGAGCGTTTGACCGCGCGTGGAAGGTTTTGGTGCGTCCGTCGCAGCACATCACGTGCGGCGACATGGTGTTCAGCGGCCACACGGTCTTCTTCATGCTCTGCGCCATGACGGTCAAGACGGTGCGTCTTGTGTTGCTCGTCGTACTGCGTCATACCAATCTTCTTTCATGTACATACCCCGACTGACATTTTGCGTGTGTGTGAATCGTGTATTTGAACGTGTGTAGTACTGCGTCAAGTCGGAGTTGAACACGCCGTTCACGCGCCGCTACCCATACGTGCTCTGGATGGTGCGCTACTACGTGTACACGGGCGTGGCGTTCGGCGTGTTCGCGATCGTGGGCACGCGCCTGCACTACACGCTGGACGTGCTCATCGCCGTGTACATCACGGCGCAGGTCTGGGCCACGTACCACTGGCTCTGCGCGCACCCGAAGAGCAGCTTCCAGGTGCTCAACTGGCTCGAGCACGAAGAGGTGCACTTTATCGACCTGGACGCCTATCGGAAGGCGCGTCGCTCGTTCACCAACACATCCGAGACCGAGTCCTTTGGCGACAAGGATGACTAAAGTGAGACTGACAATGCGATAGAGCGTAGGTAGGTAGGGGATACTGTAGATACAAAGGTTGAAATTGGTAGAATCAACCGATAGAAAAGAGGAGGTAGGAAAGAGCTTTAAATCCATAAAGAAACAGAGAATCAATCGTACACGCAGCATCATCGCGTCTTCTTGGTCTCTTCCGGCGTGTCTTTCGAGCCACCGAGCGCCTGTTTGGCCTGGTGCAGCTTCCCAAGTAGATGATCCTTCATCGCGGGCCACTCGCTGTTGATCGCGGCGAACACGACCGAGTCGCGGTTGCAGCTCTTGACGATCATGTGCTTGCGCAGTACACCCTCAAACGTGAAGCCGAGCGAGTGCGCCGCCCGCCGCGCGCGCACGTTGTGGCCATCACAGCGCCACTCGACGCGCCGGTAACCTATGCTTTCGAACAGGTGCGCGAGCAGCAGCAGCACGCTCTCCATGAGCACGGTGCTACCCTGAAACGCCGGCGCGAGCCAGAGCGAGTCGATCTGCACGCGCAGGTTTCGCGGCGAGTGGTCGCTCAGTGTGAGCATGCCAAGTGGGTCATTGCTCGTCGGGTGTGTCTGCATAGTATGGACACAATTGGACAAACAGTACACGTGAGACGGAGGATACTCAGGTGGACAATCTAGAGAGAGACAGATTGGACAAACTGGACTCACCAGCACGTAGTGGCGGGCGTCCACCACCTGCTGGTCGCAGTAGTGCGCTCGGAACTCGCTCGTACTGGCAAACGGCCCGTGCGTGAGGTACTTCCATATCATCTCGTCCGCGTCAAACTTGAGGTCGCGATAGATGCCGCTCCTGTCATCATTCCAATCCATCACACGCAGACAGTGAGTAGGCATGCGTATCAATCACCACCGTCAGTACCTAAGCGCAGCATACACATGCAACGTACTGCGGCTCGCCACTGGAGATCCGGAAGAGCGCCGCCGCGTCCCCGCCGTTCGCTTTAAAGTCCCGAATGCGCACAAAGTCACCTGAGAGTGACGCTCCGCCACCGAGTGGCGCGGGTGTGAGCGCCATCGCGCGCGCCTTGTCCAGCAGCACGTCGTAGAGCAGCGGCTTGAGCTCACCCAGCGCCGCCGGCATGCCCGCCGCCTCGCTGCGCATACGGTCGAAGGAGCCACCGTGCTGTAGCAGGTAGAACACCGCGACGATCGTGGCCACGAACACGCTCGCGCCCGCCGCGATCCCCCAGAGTACCACCGGCGCCAGCATATCTATCTTGATCAGTAAAATGTCAATGTAGCTCTCAAAAATATTGGGAAAGCGGGAAATAGTTGCATTTTTGGCCAATCACGTCGCGCAATAGTTTATCAAATGGGCCATCAAGCAAACACTCTCGGCTCGAAAAGCTCATTTGGTGCATCGCCAAGCGACCAAGAGACCAGCAGCAACAGCAAGTAAAGCAACAAGTCAAGATGAACGGAGTCGGCGCGCCGTCGCAGTCCAAGCGACCGCCGGAGAAAGGCTCGTTCCCGCTCGACCACTACGGCGAGTGCAAGCCCTTCATGAAGGTGCGTCCATAGGCTCAATGTGTATGTTACTATTGGGCATCTGCCGCCAATGCTCTTGGGCTAATGGTGTGTGTGAACCTCCAGGATTTCCTCGCGTGCATGAAGGAGCACCGCGGCAGCCACATCGACTGCAAGCACCTTTCCAAGTCCTACCTGCAGTGCCGCATGGACAAGTGCGTCTGTTGGCTTGTGTTGTGCTGTGTTGTGTGTCGTGCTTGTGTGGTCGTGGTTATGCTAACAAGCAATGAACAACTTGTTGTTGGACAGGGGGCTGATGCAGGAGGAGGAGCTGGACAACCTGGGCTTCCATGAGGAGGGAATGAAGAAAGTGCGCAACAAGACCTTCGAAGGCCGGAAAGAAGGTATGAGATGCGACTATAGATTGCGACTTGCGACTTGTGCTTGTTTGCTTGTTTGTTTGCTGACTTGCGCTTGTGTGTTTGTAGGGGAAGGCTTTGTCGCTGGACTCGGCATCAAGACGCCGCGATACAAAGAATAGCAACAAACAAGACACAAAAGACGCAAACGCAAGTCACTCACAAGAAACAAACCACTCTCCACTGCAGACGCACCAACAGGTTGTTGTCTCTGTTATCCAATTTTTATCAAGTGCTAACTCTCACACAAGTCAGGAATGACGATGGCCACTCATTTCGAGCTCCAGAATGCGCATCTTGAGTCGCCCGATCTCACTTGCAGCGTCACGTGCGTTTGCCGTCAGCTGCTCTTCCAGCACGCGCACGCGCACAGCCAACAGCGCGTTATTGTAGCTGTCCCCATCGTCATGTGCCGAATGTGTGGGTAGTGGGAGTTGACTGCCTGGCTCATCATAGCTGCTGTTGTTATTGCCATTGCTGCCATGCGAAGCTGACGGCAGCGCACGCTTTGCGAGCTCCTCGGTGGCCTCGAGACTCACGGCGCCTTCAAACTGGCGAATCACCCTCTCCTGCAGCCGCACAGCTCTCTGTCAAAGCAAGGTACGAAGAACAAAAGAGGTTTAGATCGGCTCTATCTTTCTATGCAAAGCCAAAGAGAAACACAAACTCACTTTGAGCTCCGTGACATGCTGCTTCTCTCGCTGCAGCCGCTGCACCTGCGCCGCCTGTACGAGATGCGCCTGCTCCAGCTCCGCGTGACGCGTCTCCAGGTCCTGGTAGAGCTCCAGAGCGCGCTTGGCGGTGTCCAGCTCGGCTTTCGTCTCCTGGTGCTGCTGCTCCAGGCCCTTGTACTTGGTGAGCACCATCGTGAGCTGCTGGTGCACTCTGCTGTCCGCAGCGCCGCTATTGTAGGAAGGTGCTGCGGCTGAGACCATGAGCTGCTCCATTTGGAGCCGCTCACGAGAAGACACTTTCTCCAGCTCCGCCTTCATTTCTTCCACGTGCTGGTCCTTTGACCGGAGCTCGCGCTGTGGTACCAACAACACAGAACACACACACGGTAAGGACATGAGCAGCTAGTTTGGTACCACTTGTACCGTGCAAATGCTTACCCGTAGTGCCACGAGCTCCTTCCCACAGGTCTGCACAGCCTTGAGACGCGCGTCCAGCTCTGTCTGCAACTAAAGTATCAAACCAGACACGCAGCAAGCAAAAGAAAAGTTGAGGTCAGAGCTTGCTTAAACATTGTGCTACAAGCTCAAACAACATACGTACACGTTCGATTTGCTGCCGTTGTGCTGCTGACTCTGCTTGCAGATGCGTGACCTGCGAGGTCAGTAGTGTATTCATCTCCACGTTGAGTCCACCAGGCCCATTGGTATTAGTGATACCATTGGTATTGGGATCAACCACTCCGTCCTGTTTCCTCGTTGCTTCGCTTGCAGAAGACGAAGACGCTAGAAACCCTGCCAACACACTGCTGAGCCCGCCTTCGTCGCAGAATGAGGACACGGGGTAGCGGTTGAGGCCGCGCAGTAGCGCCCCCATCCACTCAAGACCCAGCAGCACGTGCTGCTTGCGGATGCTACGGTTCGAGCTCACGACGCGTCTCGACGGCGTGTCGCGCAGGAAGTTGCCCCACGCAGCAGCGCTCCACCAGCGCACGATCGCGTGCAAGTGGCCCAGGAGAACTCGGTCGTGGCTGGACGCAGCGCTATCGAGTTGAGCCACAGAGTAGATCGGCACAGGAGGGCTCAGCGCAAAGCTTGAGCCGCTCCTGCCAGAGAGCAGAAGCTGGTCGAGCGGGATCGAAGTTGCTCCGATGCTAACCTGTTGACACACATCCGAAGTGTCGTAGAGTGCGATTTCCATCACTCGAGACTCGATGCTACTTTTGCCAGTGTCTTCAAGCTCAAACACGAGTGGGAAGTGCCACTGGAAGTTCTCACCAGTAGCAGCCATCGTGCTACTGCTACTGTGCTTGAGGACAGAAGAAGGCGTGAGTCCGCCATTTATCAGCACATTTTGCGCTGGACTCTGGTTCTGGTCTGGAACAACAGTGAATAGCTGCATCAGATCGTGCGTGAGCCCACTCGAAGGGGCGATGGCGAGTCCGAGCGCGAGCGAATTGAGCTTTCGGTTTTTCTCTTCATCCGTGCTGCCGGCTATTGTCGTTCTCAGGGGGACAAAGCGCTGGACGAGCACTTCCAGTCGATCTGCTGCCTGTGACGAAAAGTTGAAGCAGTCTCGAGTTGTCTCCCGCAGCGAGACATAGATCTTCGGTGCCTCCGCGTGCATAGATGAGCCTGGGAACTGCAGTGCAAGGCGCACCTGGCGGACGTGGCACTGCAGCGATGCCAGTGGGACGACCGCCGTCGCGAGCAGAAAGTCCTCCTGCTGGCTCGACCCGCGCTGCACGACCTCCAGTTTTAAGGAGAAGGACGATGACGAAGCGCTTTCATGACGCTCTCGCCACTCGAACGGCAGCGTCAGAGCAAGCAGCTCATTCCACGCAGGTGCGTTGCTGTTTTCCACCACACGCGTCGCTGTGAAGGGTGAGTAGTGCTGCGCGTAGAGCGTCGCCTCACCGCCCTCACTGCTACTACTGGAGGATAACGTGCTACTGTGGCTGATACACTCGACACGCTGCGTCTCGGACGCAAAGTCGCCAACGCTGACCACCACGAAGTAGCTGATCGCTGCGTCTCCATCATCACCACCACCATGACCCAATGCGTCCAGGTGCTCGCCGTGGTGCACGTGCACAGTCAGGAGGTTGCCGCTGCGCGCCGCAGACGCCGTAAAGGGGCTAGTTTAAGAGTTATGGGCCACACACACAAGTCAAACTTGGCTCATGCAAAGTTGGACCTGAGCAGCAAACAACATGGCTACATTTGTGAGGTATCTTACCGCGTGGCATCGCCTCTGCTGGCACCAGAGGTAGCAGTCGCGTGGGTCCGGGGCGAGTCACATCGTGGCGGGACACTCTGCGGCAGCGAGGACATGCATGCCGCTTGTGAGGAGTGATGGGACGCACCAGCGCTGATGTTAGTGAGAGAGAGAGATCAGGGAGATCAGCGAGCGGCTTATGAGCCACCAGCGGATCTCCGAAAGGTCGTCCACAAAAGCCCAAAGAGCCGCCTGCCAATGCGCTCTCTGGTTGGAGCGTTGGCTTGCTCACCACACTGTCCTGGCTCCTACTCCATATAAATATCCACAACTCCACCACTCGAATGGCGTCGTACGATGCGATCGGGCTGTCGGTGCTGAGCCCCGTGGCGTCGCCGCGCGCGAGAGGGAGCGAGTACTACTACACGCTCGTCTTCCCCAACACCAGAGCACTAGCAGAGGAGAAGTACTCGTCGTCATCGTATCCATTTACAGGTAGTGGTGACAGCAGTAACAGCAATGGCAACGCACAGCGCATCAGCTTCCAGGACGCTGTGCAGCTGCTGCGCTCGGTCACGTCGGGCGGTAAGGAGCGCGAGAAGCGGGCGATCGACGAGTTCCGGCGCGCGTGGGTGCACAAGTTCCGGTCCACGTGGCCGCAGCCGCAGGACACGATTCCGTTCCTCTACTTCCAGGAGCTGCTGCGCGAGGTGATCATCCAGCGGTTCGACGCGATCCCGGGGCTCTTCTTCAAGACCACGGTCTCCGCGGACGAGCGACTGCTGCTGCTGAGCTTTCGGCCGTCGATGACACTACTGGAGGCCATAGCCGACAAGCTTCAGCTCAAAGTGGCGGTCATGGCCGAGATCGACCCCGGCGAGGCCTACTGGGTAGCGGACCCGGCGCGCAGCCAGCGCGAGAGCGTCCAGTGGACCAAGCCTGAGGCGCAGGAGGAGCTCTACCGCATGTTCCTCGGAGGCAAGATCCTCGTGGACGAGGCGCAGCTCTTCGAGGACCCGCGTGAGAACGAGAGCGCGGCCATGTGGTCGCGTCGCATCCACGCGCTCAAGCGGTTCTCAGACCCGCACGTCACCGAGCTGCTATTGTCCTCGCAGCACAATCCATCGGCAGGAACGAGCAACACAATCCACCTACCGTTCAAGAACCGCGCGGCGCTGCAGTACCTTTATCGGCAGATCGACAGCAAAGCGTCCTCCTCCGGCTCGCCGTTTCGTGTGGTGGACAAAATCCGGCTGACCAAGGCGATCGTGGATGCCGAGTTCGACTGCGACGCGCTGGTGGAGCAGCGCCTGCTCGTGCACCACCTCTGCGCGCACACGCACCACACGGACGCTGTGGACACGTCAGTGGACGTGCTGCGCGTGCAGTGGGGCAGTCTGCTCAGTCCGCTGCGCATGTATCGTCAAAAGCTCGCCGGTCTCACGCAGCTGCTCTACTTGCAGCCAACACTGCACGTGCGCAACTACTTTGGTGAAGAAATTGCACTCTGTGCGTGGCTTGTGCTTGTTTGCTAGTTTGCTTGCTTGGTTGGTTGGGACGTTGTTTGAGCACTTGCTAACATTGTTTGTGTGTTGACTTGTTTGCTTGTTTGTTTTTCCCAATAACAACGACGACAGACTTTGCGTACACGTCGTTCTACACGCAAGCGCTGCAGTACTTGTGCGTTGCCGTGCTGCTGCTCGGTCTTCTCGAGTCCTGGAAGCTGTCAGTGCTTACGGAATCCGAAGCCCAAGGCGAAGACAGCAATGACGAGCAGCTCAACCGTGTTTCCGCGTGCTTCGTCGTGGGCTTCTGTCTGCTCAACTGCGCGTTCGTGCAGGTGTTTGTGCGCAAGTGGGCCATGCAGCAGCGCGTGCTCGCGTGCGACTGGGGCGTGAGTGACCTCAAGAGCACGCTGCACATGCGGCCGCAGTTCCGCGGACAGATGGAACGCAGCCCCATCAACTTGCGTCTCGAGCCGCACTACTCGCCCACCAAGCGTTTCGTGAAGCGTATCATCTCGTATTTGTTTCTCATGGCTCTCAGTGGTTCGATCCTGTTCGGGTACTACACGCTGCTTACGTCCCAGAGCTTCGAGGCTTCTCTTCGAGGGTCGCAGGCGAGTCTCCAGGGCTCCAATTTGCTGCTCGCGGTGATCACAAAGTGCGTCGGCGTTCCGTTGGCTCACGTGAGCAAGAGGCTGAACGACTGGGAGAACTACAAGACCCAAGTGGACTACGACACCAACCTCACACTCAAATGTGAGTCACTTGCTTGTTTTCTAGTGTGCTTGTTTGTTGTTGTTGTTAGCTTGCTTGCTCACTTGTCGCACATTGTTGCAAATTTGTAAATAGTTGCGCTGCTGCAGACTGCGAATGGCTTTGGGATGCTCTGGTACATGACGTTCCTTCACCCGTTCCTCTCTCCAGACGCCTGCAGCGAGGCGCGACTGCAGCTCTCATGCCGCGAGCAGGCCGCGGGTCTGCTGATGATGATGCTCGCGCTCGACCTCGCGCTCACGCTCTGGGAGCTGCGCTCACCACTCTACGGACTGCTGCTTGCGGGGGTCCACCAAAAGATCCGACGGTTCCTCCACCGAAAGTGTCTCTTTCGAGAGGACAAACGAAGGACACTCTTGCGGACAACAACAACTGGGGATTCGTCCCGACAAGCACTTTTAACTCGCAAGAGGACACATTCAAATGCGCATGTGGACGCACCGACAGTTGGTGAGGACAGTAGGGAGGACAATGATGATGACGACGAGTGTCCACTTGAAGCGGAACTAGCACTCGATACCTACGAAGGCGTCATGTTCGACTACGCGCAAGTGGTCGTGAGCTTTGGCTTCGTGACGTGGTTCGCGGCGCTCAACCCGGCGTCGTGCTTCATTGCCTGGGGCATCGCTGTGCTGCAGCTCCGCATCGACACGTTCAAGCTGAGCAACCTGATGCAGCGGCCGTTCCCGACGCAGAAGAACTGCATTGGTAGTTGGCTGCTCTACCTGCGCTTCCTCAGCCTCGGCAGCCTGCTGCACAACGCCGTGATCGCGTGGATGCTCTGGATGGAGAGTCTCTCGCCCAAGGACAAGCGCATCGCGCATCCGCACGACCTGCTCGTGCTGAAGGCGAGCGAGACCAGCAGTGCAGCACGCTTGCTCGTGAGCGAGACTGAGGCGCTCGTGATCTTTTCCGTCTTCGCGCTCGTCTGGTTCGTCTTGGGGCTGCACGACCAGCAAGATCGTGCGAACGTGAATCTCCTGCACCGCGCGTCGCAAAAGCAGCGCTTCCTCGAGAACAAGTACCTTAAGAACATTGACCGTATCTCGGACACGATCAGGGACTCGCTCCCATCCGGACGCGTCTTTCTCAACGGCGTGCATCGGTACATCGTCACAGGCAACAAGGTGGAGGAGGATGCCGCCGAGGAGATTTTCGACGAGCTCCGACTGCGCCAGCTGCGCGTGCTGGACGTGGAGAAGCGCATCGCCGAGCTCAGCGACGCGAGCGCCGAGGTGGGCGTGCTCTACGTCGAGGTCGTGAGCATCAACATCCTGCCGGTCATGGACGCGCTCACAAAAGCCGTCGACTCGTTCGTGCAGCTCAAGCTCAAGGGTAGCAGTAAGACTCAAGGCGAAGGTGACGACGACATTGTCAGCAGTAAACACACTGGCGAGTCGAAGCCAAACAAGCCCAGAGTACGAGACAGCGTCGCCACGGCAAAGCCGTCCAACACGTCGGTCATGAAGAAGAATCGATCGCCCCAGTGGCACGAAAAGTTCGAGTTCCCCATCGCGTCTTTGGACGATGTGCTGACACTGAGCGTCTTCGACTGGGAGCTGCTGGGCAAGAACCGGCGCATCGGACAGGCGGTGGTGCAGGTCTCGGACGTGGTATCGCGCACGTTCACCTCCGTCGAAAGCGAGTCGCCGACTAACCGGCTGCACGCGCCAGGTGAACGGAAGACCTCGGCGGCGGCGGCTTCAGCGTCCGTTGTGCGACTCGCTCCACCGCCATTGTCTTCTTCAGACGAGACCAGCACGATATCTCGCGAGCGTGCGTCACTGATCGAGCTGGTCATGGGCAGCTTCGAGCTGCCGATCGAGATGCCCGAGGCGCTGCTCAGCACGATGCAGGCGGACCTGGCGCGCCACGGCCACCCGCGCATCCTGCTGCGCTGCGGTGTGCAGCTGAGAGAGCTGGGAGAGCTGCAGTACCAGCGCCGGCGTCTGCACAAGATGATCGAGAGCCTGAAACAGAGAGAGACGCAGTTCTTCCAATGGACGTAAGATTGAAAAAATAACTTAATGCTCACCAGAGACGACGACCAAAAAGGACCATTTCTACCTGGACCGTGCCGCGACCTGGCGAGATCTATTCTGCCACTTAGCTGCTCGCTCTGCTGGGGGATCGCTCCTGGGTTCTCGTTCTCTCTCAGTGTCTCTTCATCTGGGACTCTTGAGGCTTTCTCTTGGACTCTTGATGACGGGACTGGATGGAGTGACTGGAGACCTGGAGCGCTCTCTTTCTTTTCTCAGCCTTGGCTTCTTCTTTTCTTTACACAACTGTATACAAACTCACACAATGACGGACGCACGGACGCACTTGACAACACGGACACGTCTCCAACGACGACGACGACGACGAACACCTCCACGGACGGACGGACGGCTCTCTTTCTTCTACCTATCGAATTCACGCACTATTTCTTCTTCTCTCTTCTCACCACACCAGCCACAGAACACCTTCTCTCGCTTTGCTTCTCTTCGCATCTTTATCGCGACCAGGTGAATGGCGGAGACAGCTGCGGCGCTGCTGGTGCACACTGGTCATGGTGCTCCAGCCGCGCGATGCCGGACACACGCGTGTTCGCGAGCGCGAACTTAGTGCTCCCTGCGGCGTACGCCGTCGCGTCGCTAATGTCCGAGCGCTTGTCCTCCGCCATGTACCGTGAGAGCGTGGCGTCAACCGCGCCAGTACCGCCGGAACGGTTGCTGCTGCGAATCTTCTTGCCCTGGGGCACGCGGCGCATGAGGTAGAGCATACAGATCGCTGGAAAAATGTTGGGGATGAGGCTGTTGATCACCACGAACGGCGTGAACGCGATCTTGTTCTGGACGAGATAGGACAGCACGCGCGTGACGTCGGCCGATGCGATGATCGTCACAGTCAGCATCAACTGGTAGAGCGACTTCTCGACGCTGCCGGCGGGCACCGTTCCCTTCGCCTGTAAGAGCCGCACGCGCAGCCGCATGCCCTGGTAGAAGAGCAGGAGCCCGAACGTCAGCTGCACACCGATGCCCATGTACGTCACGATGTCGCGCTTGGCCGTGAGCATGAAGTCGTACTGGCCGTAGACGTCGTTCGGATATGGCGACAGGATGATCGGCACGGCGATCGCCCAGACGAGCAGCAGCGAGTTGAGCGCGAGCACGATCGTGACCATGCGGCGGCGCGCGTCCGTGCGGCCGGCGGAGACCACCTCGGCCCAGCAGAGCGCCAGGTACGACTTGCACGCGTTCTGGAGCAGCACGCCGTAGACGCGCATGATGTACGTGTAGACCCACTTCTGCGTCTCGGGCCAGAAGACCCAGGAGACCGGATCCGGGATGTTCATCACGATCGACGCGAAGAGCACGAGGTGGAACACTTTCTTGCGCATCCCGCTGCCGTAGCGGAAGTGGCGGTACGTCATCCAGAGCACGGCGCCCGCAAGCGCCGAGAAGAGCACGAGCGACAGCACGCCGTTGACCGCCAGCACCTGCAGCTGCTCGGGCGTGAACGCTTGGTCATCCTCCTCTGTGGTCGAGCCGTCGTCTGCGAGTCCGGAGCCGGAGCCGCTCGCGTCCAAATACAGGTCGTAGTCGGCGCTGCCGTCGCTCAGGAACGCGTCGCTGTTGGCGGCCGAGACCACGCCCGCATCGCTCGTGTCGCCTGTGCTACTGGAAGAAGAGAGCTGCAGTCGGCGGCGCAGCAGCATGAGGGTCGCGCGCGCAAACCCATCCATTCGCAGGTCGCTACCTGTTCTCGATCGATGGCGCGATGGCTCGTGGTGCTGCGTCTGCTGGTGTTAAGGCTGTGTGTGATGCGCGCTTTCTCGTTCTATCTGCTGTCTCGGGAGTATGGCGCGCGCGGGGGAGTGGGCTAATGCGCGGGAGCGTCCGCTCGCAAAATCACAGCAGCGCCAACTTGTGTGTGTGCAAGTCTTGCTTGCTTGTTGTGGACTTGCTTTTGTGATACTGTACAAAGCCAGCCAACCAGCTGAACTGCGCTGTCTTTCTTCTTGCCAGCCGATCCTCTACGAGGGCTAGGGTGGAAACACTAGCTGAATGCAGACGGGGAATTGGAACAGGGAAAGCATGGCAGACCTGCGCTTTTAGCGAGAAGCGCACGCTTGGCACTCTTATCATAATCAAAAGACCACATTTTGGGAGTGGTGCTGGTCACCAAAAGTGTACCTGACTCTTTTTTGTCCATCTGACAAAAGGGCTGGGGGTTACTTCTGACTTTTTTATTTCCGAACATAATAAAAGCGTTTTTAATAGAATAGTTAATATATGGTGATCGATATTTACTGAACTGTATACGATACGGGTTACGGTGCAACGATAGGAATAGACACCATATTTGACTTATTAAACTGCGTTTTTGTAGAACGAGCCATGTTTACACCGTCTGCTCTTTTTGTCACTTCGTGACTACCATAGACACGAAGTGACAAAAAGAATACACAGCCAGAAACATGGCTGTTCATACAATTTTCTTTATTGCACGGGTTGACTGCCCGTCAATTCTTTTGTTGCGACGGCAACAGACATTCGACTCAAGTACAACCGAGTATAAATTACAGGTTTCGGGTTTTCATGAACATTCACTTAGGCTCAGTCAGACACAGTCACAACAGCAATTTAAATATGGTGCAAATATCTGCGGATATGTGTTCCTCGTCAAGGTGTTGGAGCTCTATGAGCAGTCGGCGGCCATTGACACCAAGGGAACGGTCGCGATCTCCTGCAGGAGCAGTACGTACTCTGCACTGGGCGTGCCAGGTGTCGCCGCGAATATACACAAAGAACACATTATCCTATTTAGGTAATCCCTGGTTATAAGTACATTCTTCTCTTGGTGTCTTTTAAGTGCATACTTTCTTTTTTCTTATATCCCACAAATCAAATTTAAATATTATAAAAATATTTCTAAAATGGGATTTCTCCTCATCAAAAAATATAACGGCTCTGAGAAAGTGTAAATGACAAATAACCAGTTATACCGGTTGTTGAAATACGTAGCACGAATGAAAATGAACGCTTCTAAACTTTCGGATAGAACGGGTAGTGGAAATCGCAAGGTTTGATTCGAATATCTATTTAGTAAGGTACCAAATTATCAAGAAATTCGAATGTTTCTGCTATAATGTGTCTGCAGATTCTATTTTACGGGAAGAGCTCGTTACAAATTGTTTTTCTTCTTCAACCAGAAAACAGAAGCCACACAAAAGGTGAAAAGCGCGCCATCCAAAGCGAAGGAGGGAACAATCGCCCACGACACCTCATCACACACCTCCTCCGTCTTCCGTCATGCGCGCCGTCAGCGGCCGCCGCCGCAGCTCTCGCGAGGGCGAGTCGCAGCCGCTGCTGGGCGGTCTCCATCCGCACGCCTTTGCGCCGCCGCCGTCGCACCCGCAAGATCGCGCGTCGCTCTTCTCCAAGATCTTCCTCACGTGGCTTGACCCCGTGCTGCGCCTGGGCAATACGCGCCAGTTGCAACAGGAGGACATCTGGGAGCTGTCGCCACGCCTTCAGTGCGAGTTCGCGGCCAACCTGCTGCACCGCCACTGGATAGCATCCGGCTCGCTCTTCTTCGCGTTCCTGCGCTCCTTCGGCTGGCGCTACGTGCCCATCGGCGCGCTGCTCGCTGCGGCGTACGGCTGCGACCTCTTTGGTCCCTACGTGCTCTTTCATGTCGTGGACTTGATCGGCCGCGCGGTGCTGGACACGTCGCTACTGGCGCAGTGGCTCGGCCTGCTGCTCGCCACGCGCGTGCTCAAGGCGCTGCTCTTCGCGTTCGTGTACGCCGAGACGCAGGTCGTGGCGCTGCAGTTCTCCTCGGCGCTCAAGAGCATCGTATTCCAGAAGGCACTGCGTCTGAGTCCGGAGGCCAAGACTCGCAAGAGCACGGCCGAGATCGTCAACATCTACACCACGGACGTGCAGAACATCCTCATGGCCGCGTACTTTCTCCACGAGGTGTGGGTGCTGCCGCTCGAGATCGTCATCGCGCTGCTCATGCTCTTCTCCGTGGTCGGGTACGCGACGTTCGCAGGGCTCGGCGTCATTTTCGTCGTGCTGCTGATTAACAACGCGCTGGCGCGCGGCCAGGCGCGCACGTTCGCGTCGGTCATGCGCCTCAAGGACGAGCGCATGAAAGTGGTGAACGAGCTCTTCTCGGCGATCCAGATCGTGAAACTCAACGCCTGGGAGCGCAACTTCGCTACCAAGATCGCGGAAGTGCGCGCGCGCGAGCTCAACGTGGTGTGGAAGTACCTGCTGATCGGCGCGATGAACATTTTCACGCTCTGGGGCGCCCCCGTGTTCGTGTCGTCGGCCACGTTCGCCGTGTACGCGCTCGTGATGCACGAGTCGCTCACGGCCGCCAAGGTGTTCACGGCGCTGGCGCTCTTCCGCGTGATCCAGGACCCACTGCGCTCACTGCCGCGCATCATCACGGGGCTTATCCAGGCGGGCATCTCGGTCAAGCGCCTGATGGAGTTCATCGACCTGAACGAGGTGGACCCGTACGCGATTGCCGGCCGCGACAGCCTCGACTTTGTCGCCAAGTATGAGCCGCACAACATCGTGATCGCGGTCGAGAACGCGACGTTCGCGTGGGACACGAAGAGCGCGCCGCTCTTCCGCAACCTCAACCTCACAGTCACGCGCGGTGAGTTCGTGGTGGTGCACGGCAAAGTTGGTGCCGGCAAGTCCTCGTTCTGCTCGGCGCTGCTCGGCGACATGGTCAAGCGCCATGGAGCCGTGTACGTGGGCGGCGCGGTGGCGTACTGCCCGCAGCAGCCGTGGATCCAGAACCTCACAATCCGCGACAACATCTTGTTCGGCAAGCCCTACGAGAAGCGCAAGTACGAGAAAGTGCTCGACGCCTGCGGGCTCGTGGCAGACATTGCCAAGTTCGCGGCGGGCGACCAGACCGAGATCGGTCAGAAGGGGCTGAACGTCTCAGGCGGCCAAAAGGCGCGCATCAGCCTCGCGCGCGCCTGCTACAACGACGCCGATGTGTTTCTGCTCGACGCGCCGCTCGCCGCCGTGGACGCGATCGTGCAGAACGAGATCTTCACCAAGTGTCTCTTGGGGCTGCTCAAGCACAAGACGCGCATCCTCGTGACGCACAACCCGGAGATCGTCGCGTCCAAGTTCGTGGACAACGCGATCCGCCTCATGGATGGCGTCATGACCCACTCGCGCAACGTCGACAAGCAGGAGCTCGCGAACCCGCCCGTGTCGCCGCTCGTCGGTGCCATTGGTGCTAGCAACAGCAGGTTCACCGCTTACCCGGTGAGGAGGCCGTCGCCAGCGACACGACAGCAGCAACAGCAAGCAAAGGAAGTGTCGACGCTCGAGCGCTTCTCGACCGAGAACGTGGTGGCTGAGGGCTTCTCACCACTGGCCAGTCGCGCCGTGGACTCGTTCATCGGCGAAGGCAACACTGTGACCGCCACGATCAACAGCGATGGACGACTCGTGCTGGAGGAGGTGCGCGCCGAGGGCCGCGTGTCGGACCGCGTGTTCATGGCGTACTTCCGCGCTGTGGGTGGCCTGCGCGTCGTGTTCTTCCTCATCGGCGTGCAGTGCGTGTGGCAGGGCTTCCAGATCCTGAGCGACTTCTGGCTCTCGCACTGGACGAGCGAGAGCGAGGAAGACCAGCAGGCGCACGTGTCCAAGAACCTGCTCATCTACGTGGCGCTAGCGCTCAGTGGCAGTCTCATGGTGCTCGTGCGTACGCTCACGGTGTCGTTCGCGGGTATCCGCGGCGCGCGCCAGCTTTTCGACGGCATGACGGCGTCGCTGCTGCGCGCGCCAATGGCGTTCTTTGACGCGAATCCCGTGGGCCGCATCCTGAATCGCTACGGCGACGACGTCTCGAGCGTTGACTTCCGGTTGCCGTTCGCCTACGGGACGCTATTAGCCGTCGCATTCTCGAATGGGTGTACGCTACTGACGGCGGCGGTGGTGACGCGCTACTTTGGGCTGCTCATCGTGCCGATCCTGTACCTGTACGTGCGCGTGGGGGTGTTCTACCTGCAACCGGCGCGCGAGATCCAGCGGCTGCAGAAGACGTCGCAGTCGCCCGTGCTCGCGCACGTGGCTGAGGCGATTGACGGCACGAACGTCATCCGCGCGTTCGGCCTGGAGCAGGTGCACCGCTTCATGGAGCAGAACTTTTTGAAGATCGACACGAACAACCGCAACGTGCACCTGTCGATCTACGCCGGCCAGTGGTTCGGGCTGCGCATGCAACTCATGGGCGGCGTGATCGTCGTGGTGATCGCAGGCGCGCTGGTGGCACTGCGCCACTCGTTGAGCGCCGGCGTTATCGGCCTCGCGTTCAACTACGCGCTGGCGGTCGACCAGGGGCTCGAGTCGCTCATCCAGTCGTGGTCGTGGCTCGAAACGTCCATGGTCTCGCCCGAGCGCATGCAGGAGTACATCGACATCCCGTCCGAGGCGCCACACGTGGTTCCAGCAACCGAGCCAACATCTTTGAGTAATGGATCACTTTTGCAATGGCCGACGCAGGGTCAGGTGGAGTTTGAGAACGTGTCGTTCCGGTACAAGGACGGCGGCGACCTGGTGTTGCGCGACGTGTCGCTGAGCCTCCAACCCGCGGAGAAGATCGGCATCGTAGGCCGCACTGGTGCCGGCAAGTCGAGCCTCACGATGGCGCTCTTCCGCATCAACGAGCTGGCGTCCGGCCGCATCCTCATTGACGGTGTGGACATCTCGACGCTGGGGTTGCAGACGCTACGCGGCAGCCTGTCTATCATCACGCAGACACCCGTGCTCTTCAAGGGCTCGGTGCGCAGTTACCTGGACCCGTTCGACGAGTACACGGACGAGAACCTGTGGCTCGCGCTGCGCAAGGCGGGGCTGTCGGAGAAAGTGGCGGCCATGGACGGCTTGCTCTACGCCGCGCTCGAGGAGAACGGCGAGAACTTCAGCGTGGGCGAGCGACAGATGCTCTGCATGGCGCGCGCGCTGCTCTCCGAGTCACGCGTCGTGGTGATGGACGAGGCCACGGCCGCGATCGACCACGAGACGGACCTCAAGTTGCAGCACGTGATCCGCGAGGAGTTCCGAAGCTCGACCGTGATCACCATCGCGCATCGGCTGGACACGGTGCTGGACGCGGACCGCATCCTCGTGCTGGACGGCGGCCGTGTCGTCGAGTTTGACGCGCCGAAGACGCTCGTCGCGCGCGGCCAGGGCCACCTCTACGACCTGGCGAAGGAGGGCGGCTACCTGGATCGGCTCACAGCCAACTGACTGAAGTGACTGGAATGTGATGTTGAGATAGATGTGTGGAGAGCTAAGCGTCAAGCGAACAAGTTCATGTTATGAGAAGGTTTGGAAAGTGTCGACTTCAACTACTATTGGTGGGTATTAATATATGATCCGTTGCAGGGAGTCAGGAAGGAAGAAGAAGAAGACCGCGGTTGTCTGTGGGTTTCACGCAGAACAATGGATCGACAGACAGCAGACAATCAGCACACAGGCGCGAGGCAAAGACAGTCAGTCACTCTCTAGAGATGGGGAATCGGCCATCGCTGTCGTCGCTCAAGAAGCGAGGGAAAGCGCAGAAGCTCCTTGGCGCGAGAGCTGCGCTGCCAGCGGATGCGAGTGGCATCGCAGCAGCCGAACAGCAGCAACAGGCAGCAGCTGCAGGTTCAGGTCAGTTGCATCCAAGCACTCCTGGCACTGCGCGATTGTCTGCAGAACTGAAAGAGACGCCCCGTGGTGATGCGAAGGAAGAAGAATCCTCAGAGCAGAATAATAATCAGACCAGCAACCAAGAGGAGGATGACGACAGTGAAAGCGAAGAAGACCCGCTGCAGTTCTTCCGTCGCCTCTCGAGCCTCTCGGCTGGGGAAACAGATGCAAACGAGCGCGGGTCCCAGGACCTCTTCATGAGCTACACGCAGGCGCTGTTGCTCAAGGAGGGTGGAGACTACGCTGCCGCCAGGTACTTAACACCTCCAGTACATTAAGAGTAGAACGAAGTACTAATCTATTCTGTTGGTATATGAAAGCACGCTGCTGCGACTGGTGCGCAACTATAAGAGCCTGGAGATCGAGGCGCACTACCATCTGGCCGAGTGCCTCATGATGCTCGACCCGGAGCTCCGGTGCTTCACTGACGAGATCCTCCAGTGCCTCGAGAAAGTGTGCAGCGCCGTCAGAAGCCCCGCCGCCATGCTGGACGTGGAGGACACCGCTGCCTGGGAGCAGATGAAGCGTGAGAGCACCGTAAGATCGATCAACTCTCTCTTACTTCGTGTTGAACTGATCGGAGCAAGCTGCTGACCTGATTGTTGCCTATAAGCAGGAGCTGCTGGCGCACGTGCTGGTGTCGCAGGGCCGAGTAGAGCGCGCCAAATGCCTCTACGAGACGCTGAGAGGAGAAGACGAAGAAGCTTCGGATAGTGACAATCAGTACGAAGACCAGCAGAGCATCCGCAGCTTCCAGATGGCGTACTGCGAGCTGGCGTTGGGCGATGTGGAGAAAGCGCACGAGGAGCTCGTGACGGTCGACTGCCGCAAATCGCTCCCGCTGGCGCACGTGGACGCGCAGGCCATGCGGCAGGTCGTGGGGCGAGTGGTAAAGAGCGAGAGTATCAAGAATGGCGGGGGAGACAGAGACAGTAGAGGCGGCAATGGGGCAGGAGGTGGCAGATCTGCTGCGTGAAGCCATTTGTCAATAGATTACATACCAAAAGTCAAGATGGCTTCAGTTGCCAAAAGGTGTAGAGCTGCTGGTCGCGATACAACAACCAAGATATTTCCGTCTCAATAGAGAAATACAAACATTTGTGTTTGTCAAACAAGGAAGCTTGTCAACTCACATACATAAGGCAGCGATCACAAGTGACGCCTATTGCTGTTGATGACGTCCAGTCCGTCGCTCTCTGCCGAGTCGCCCATGACGCACGAGTCGCTCTCGAGCGACATGGACACTAGTGCTACTGCGGCTGTAGTTGTCCTTGTGGACGACTCAGAGGTAGAGGGAGACGAAGAAGAAGACTCGGAGCAGAAAGATGCGGCGGCGGTGGTGGACATCGTGCGCTTCGCGGCATCCAAAGTGGCTGCGGTCGTGGGGCTGCACGAGTACGGCGATCCCGTCGAAGAGTTCCTAGAGGTGCGTGTGTTTTGTATGTGTGTTCATATGTTTGCACATGGTAATGAACAGCGGAACAAATGCTTGCGCCTGTAGTACTTGTACCAGGACCGCGAGGATTTGCTGGACGCGGACGCGCAGAAGCTGAGCCTCACAGTTGTTTCCAAGGACGCGGAGCTGGACGCGCTCGTGACGAAGACCGGCGCCAAGCTCGCGCCGCAGCTGCGCGAGATCCTCAAGTGGACGTCGGACCGCAAGGCGCCACCTGCGCAACTGGCGAAGGCCCAGGAGCTGCTCGCGAGCGTGGACGCGCTGCTGGACTCGGCGCAGAAGAAGCGCACACTGGGTGCGCAGGATGCGCAGGCGGCGAAGAAGATGCTGCGGCAGAAGATCCACCACAGCGTCGGTGTGCGCAACGAGAACCTGGCGCTCAAGTCGTACGAAAAGCAGCACGGGTGCGCCGTGCGGCTCACGAACGAGAACTTTTATTTCCTCAAGTTCCCGCCGCTGCCGTCCTCGCCGTCTATAGGAGCCGCTGATAGGAGGAACGTATTTGCAGTGTTAGATGCCAAGACCCACCGACTCGTGGTGCCCAAAGGCAGGGGCAGGAGCTCAGTCGTCCAACTGGCCGACGAGGCTCTCAATGTTGATGAAGACGACGATACTGAGGACAACCAAATGCGAGAAAGAGACGCGTGCTACTTTTCGATCTGCGGCATGGTGGACGGCGTCACGGACGCGCTGACGATCGCAGAGGATGACGAGGATGACTGGACGCTCACGCCGATCGTCGTTGAGGTGAAGAACCGTCTGCGCGCGTTTCGGGACCCACCGCCGCTCCACGACCAGATCCAGATGGCCGTGTACATGAAGATGCTGCAGCTGACGCAGGGCGACCTCGTCCAGTGTCTCAATTCGGACAGAGCGAGCATCAAAGTGTCGCGCGTCTCACTTAGTGAGTACCCGTTGAGTTCCAGGAGTCTAGATGAACTTGCTAGTGCTGCTGGTAGAGATCAGCAACAAGAAACGAGCGGCGATCTCTGGACGTCAGTAGTGCTCCCGAGACTCTATCAGTACACTGCGACAATCCACAAACTGCGGCGCAATGAGCTCCTGAGACTCGCGTTTCTCAACGGGTCCCCAAAAGAGCGCCTCGAGATCCTGCAGCGAGAGTGCGAGTTCCTGTGATGATGGTACTTATTCCTATGTTATGATGGTAATGGCAACAGCTCATCTGGTGTTGTTGTAGACTGCTTGCTCTATGTTGTGTTTTCCACTTCACATGACCCCACAGGTACACGGCGTTGGGCTCGTCAAACCCTTTCCCACTTTTGCCGTCGTCATCGTCTTCTTCTTGCCTTTCTTGGCTTCTTCCAGCGCTCGGTCCTCTGCTTCGATCTGATCAGCCATCGCAGTCCGCCCTTCGTCGTCAAAGCCGTTGGCGCCACCTGCCGCTGGGATCGACACGCGCACGATCTTGTCGCAGAACGAGAGCTCAAAGTCCGAGACCTGGATCCTGGCCGCCGCCGCCGAGATCTTGTAGACCGCCTTGAGGACGTTGTCCCCGTTTTGCGCCGAGACGAGGAAGCCGCCTTGCATGCCCTGGTTACGGATGAACGCGTCGTGTTTCTCTTTTGAGATGACGCGATGCGCAATCAGATCGATCTTGTTCCCGACTAGGTATAGCTGCATGGACGGCCGGTCTCCCAGTGTCTTCTTCTCCTCTGCGTCGCTGTACGATCTCGCGACACGCAGCCAGTCCTCGGCGTCGCTGAACGACTGCGCGTCCGTGACATCATAACAGATGAGCGCCACGTGCACACCGAAGAGGTACTTGCCGATCATCTTACTGTTGATGGTCTGGCCACCAATGTCCCACACCTGGAGCACCAGTCGCTGGTCGCGCGGGAACTGGAGCTTCTTCTCGAAGAAGTCGAGCCCGATCGTCTGCTTGTACACGGGCGTGAAGCCGTCGTCCACGAACCGCGCAATGAGACTCGACTTGCCCACGGATCCGTTCCCCAGCAGCACCAGCTTGATCGCCGGGTCTCCTCGGCTCTGCATGGCTTCGACGGATTCTTGAGCTTTCCTCACTCTTGGCTTTGGCTTTCAACCTGTTGAGAGACAGCAACTCTAAATCCACACACGGTGAGTACCTAGGGCCAGACTAAACGAAGGGTAAGATATTCCAGGGCGAAACGAAAAGCCTAAAGCTGCATTCTGGTCTTAAAATACTCAGCCTTATCAGCACCTTTTTCCGCAGTACATGCAGTCAAGCTCGCTCACTCCATGGCAGCTCTCACAGACCTTCCATGTCTCGTCGGATCTCTACTGCGCATCGCTCCATTTCCTTCTCCTTCGCGATCGTTCACTACATGTTGTTGGGAATGCCTGTCTAGCGTGAACACCACGACTCGCATAACGCGCGGTGCAAAAGTGCGACTGTTGCTGAGGAGAGTCCGGAGCTTCGCTTCCGGCCAATACTCGCTCGTTCAACCGACCAAGAACAGTGTCAAATCCAGCAAGTCAACCAAAACAACAAACCAGATCATCCGCTCTGGTTGTTCGACTCCTTTGGAACAAACACCTTCTTCTTCTGTAGATACAAATTACCGTTCATAAGCAATACTGTCAGCCATAGCAAGATGGAGAAAGCACTCATCGTGTCACATTCAACGTACCCGTTCTCCGCCTGATTTGCCAGCTCCTTCTTTCTTCCCACCAGTGTTGCCACCACCAGCGTCACCAGTAGCACTAGCTCTCGAGTCGCGGCGTCTTTGGTTTTTGGGTTCACCACCACCGGCTCCACTCTCTCCTCCATTGCTGGCTTTCGCTGGCTTCGCTTCTTTCGGAGGACGCTCCGATCCGCGGTTCTTCCCACGACCGCCTGCGCCTCCAGCACCGCCACCACCAGACTTTTCTTTCTTGCCCTTGTTCTTTGCGTCAGTTCCCGCCGCTGGGGCTGAAGCAGACGACTTCGCATTGCCCGCCTGAGCTGAGTGAGAAGCAGAGGACTCAGATGCTGCTGCTTTCGAAGAAACTTTTGGGGCCATGATGCGGACCATCCCTGGCTCCACCAACTCGGCAGGCGACTCTTTCTTGGACGTGTTTTTGGTTCCTCGCGCCTTCCGTGGCTTGACAGCGTCTACAATGCAAGCAGCAACGAATTTGTCAGCACTTGTGAACCGAACTTAAATATGAAGCGAATAACTACAGCTCATACCAGTAGTCGCTTCCGTGCTCTTGCGTCGATCTTTCGGGGTCTTGGTTTTCTCCTTCGTCGGCTTCTACAGAATTGATAGCAGTGAACGTCATGTTCAGACTATTAGCATCATTTCGGTAAAAATCATCGTCGTAATAGCCTCCAAGTAAATATTTGCGTACCTCCTTCTTCCTCGTCTGACGCTTCGCGGCACCTCCCTTTTCGAAGGACTTTCCGCTTTTCCCCTATAGGTATCATAGTATCATCAGTGTCATATTGAAACACAGAGATGATGAAGACCGAACGTACGGGTAGTTCTTACTTTTCCTTTGTCGCGACTGTGCACCTTTCGCTCGTTCATGTACTTGACGAGCGCAGCAATCGGCTTCTCCACCACTTCCGTTGTTTCCGTCGCGTCCGCCACCAGCTCCGCGCTTGGCAGTTTCTATTGTAGCGCCATCAATCCACATTAGCATCATTGATCAATGCTAAAAACAACATGTTAAGTAGGTCTCTAAAAGGCGTGCTTACCTCCTTGGGCTTGGCCAGCTCTTCCAGGAACGCCAGGTACTCCGGGTCCCGATCGATCGTACCCATTTTCGCGTCCTTGCGTTGCTTCTCACGCGGGATCTTCTGGTACGGAGCAAACTCGGCTTCAAGAGACATTTGACCCTCTGTGGATGATCAGCCACATGCAAGCGTTGCATTAAGTTAGAATCATCCCAGAGGCTATACACCACAGTACATCAAAGAAAGCGACTTCAATGCACACACCTTTCGTTTCGTTGAGCACGTGGCCGTTGAGCGACGCGATGAGCTTCCGCGCCTGCTCGGTGTCCTTCTTCAGGTCCAGATACATGCGTCCGGTCGTCGGCTGGCGGTTGTTGCCGCGCACTTTGCCCGGGACGAAGCGCCAGAGACTCTCCTTCGTGACGCCGTGCGCCTCCACGAGCGTCCAGATCTCCTCCTCGTCGGTTGTGTGCGGGATGTTACGGATCAGCACCTTGCGTACCACGGCGTTCACAGTACGCGTGGGGCGCGCATTCGACGACGTGCGCTGCTGATTGGCGTTGGATCCTCCGCCGCCAGCGGTCGGCTTGCGCTTGGACTTGTCATGCTTGCCCTTCACGCTCGATGGGCGTGACGCGTCGTCCGCTGGTGCTGCAGTTACTGCAGCGGAGGATGAGCGTTCAGAGCGCTCGTTGGCGCCTCTGCCTCGTCCGCGTCCTCGTCCGCCGCCGCCTTTGCCTCCACTGCGGCGACTTACTCCGCCGCCACCTCCTGATGCCCCAGCCGCAGGCGTCATCTCAACTTCACAATTGGGAATTGCGGTGCAGAGAGAAGCGGAACAACGGAGGCGGGGTGGCTGGTGCGTGCCATTGATGTACCATAAAATGGTACAGTGTACCTTTTCGGGAGTGATGGACAAATGTAGCCATCTGAGGATTGATGAGTGGGCAAATGGATGGATTGGATTTACTGTTAATTAGAGCCCAACACCAGGAGCTTCATAGCTGCAGCAACAACGGGACGATGCGCACGCAAACTCACACTACACGACACTACACGCATCAATAGCTCACTTCTGCGGTATCACAGTGAGATGGAGGTCTCGGACCTGCTGCGCAGGTTCGTGTGCAGGAAGATCATGTCCGTGACCGTCTTCTGCCACGAGACGCTCGCAGACTCACTCTTCCTTTCGACGCAAAGCTCTTGTGCGATCACGTGTTTGAGCGCAGGTGTAGATGTTGATGAAAGAGACCCGGAGCCAGCGCTGCTGCTACAGGACGTGATCGTGCCCAGCCAAATGCGCGCAAGAGACGACAGGAACGGGTACCGCTCGCGGTTCGCCTGCCACCACTGCAGCGGACACGAGATCCGCGTCTTGCGCAGCTGGTGCTCACTCACGTACATTTGCACCTCGTTCGCCACAAAAAGTCTCGTCTGTGCGATCTCCGCATCGCGTGAGAGCGCCTCGGACGACGACACGTCTTCGTCATCGTCGTATAATAATCGATGCATCAGTCCCTGCGCAGGCGCTCTCCCCACATTGTAGATCATGTCGCCGTCAAAGTCGGACGCGAGACCGCCAAGTGGCTCACTTGGAGTCGGAGGAAGCTGGCTCACAAACAGCTCCATGGCACGCTCCACCAACGAGAGCTTGCACATTTCGCGCTCGTCCTCGCTTAGATGCCGCAGTTTTCCGTAGCGAGGTTCGAGCGCAGAACACCACTGCAGCTCGCTGCAGATGGAGTCGTATTGACGCAGAAACTCAGTCAGCACGGAATTCTGGAAGGCGTGCAGATGGCTGAGCGTATCAAAGCCGTCGTAACTCGTCGTGGTACGATATCGGAGCGTCAGCTCGGTGAAAAGGTCGTCTCTCCCCAGCTGCTGCTTGATCACAGACAGACACGGGAGAATGAACGGCAACGAGCACCTTTTTTCGGCGGCGACCACTTCTTTGAGCTCGTGGAACGGCTGAAGGATCAGGATCACCGCCTCCGTGATGTACCACGTCCTGATACTTGGCTTCGTTAGCGTCAGGTCAGAGAACGCTTTGCTGCCGTCAGGCGTGGCGACAAAGTCGAAGAAGAGATCGAGCGACGCCTGCCAGAGCACAGCACGCGATAGGAAATCAAAGATCTCAGTCCAGGAGTTAATTGCGTAGGACGCGAGTTTCAGGTAGTCGCCTCCGACCGCGCTGTGAATCTGCTGCAATTTGTCACTCGCCGCCGCATTCGTACTCAAAGCATCGATGAACGTTTTCAGCTCAGTCAGCGCGCTGCTGACGATGGAGTTGTAGTTCTGGTTCAAGTCGGTGTCCAGTAACCCAAGACGCTCGGGTTCTTGCTCAGTATCGGCAGCAGAGGCTTTCTCAGAACTGTCCGCACCGGATAGCCCAAGGCCATGAGACAGGATCTGCTCCAGCGACGAACCAATGTCCTTGAAGCATCTCAAGCTCAGCGCCTTTCCCGCATTCTCGACCCGCTCGTCACCGTCGCTGAAGAGAAGAGTCGGCTGCTGTTTCTGCAGCCCCCAGTCTCGTACCACCGCATGCATCCGTGCTGTAAATTCGTCTTCAGAGCTCCCAGTTGGGATGACTTCGAGCGTCCATGTGTTCATCACAAACTCCTCATTCAGGGAATGACAAGAGAGCGCAACAAAGCACTCGCACTCTTTCTCTTGCGCTTGTGCTGGTGAGGACTGCTGCGTCCACACGTCCGCAGAGAGCGCAAAGTGGCCGACCTCTTTCCTCACGCGCTGCTTGATCTCGAACTTGGCGTTCTCCGCCATGAGCTCCAGTCGGTGGCTCAGCGCTTCGTGGTTTGGAATCACAAACCCGTGCGTACCGCCGCTGATATACTCTATGAAGTCCACAAACCCGGGGTCATCCACGATCGACAGCGGACGCATGTTGCGGCAGAGCCACTTGACCAGCAGCTCTGTGGCGTTGCGCTGCTCGAACGAGCCAAAGCTACCGGCTCGCGCCTTCTTGCCAGTCCTGCCATTAGCAGAGACTGATCCTGGGGTGAAGTCGCTGCCACCGTGCCTCTCGCCTGAAGAGGACGACGGCGACATCTCGTGCTGCTGGAGGAGCTCCTGGTGCAGCCGCTTGCTCGCCTTCTTGAGAGCCTTGCCCTTGAGTCCGCTGCTGGTGCTGCCGTTGCCATTGCCATTGCTACCGCTGGCCTTCTTGATGATCATCTCGGCCTGTGCCTGATGCTTGAGCAGTTCCTTCTTGTGGAAGCGCTCCATGTGGCGCCGCACCGAGTTGCTCGAGCCCTTGAGGAAGCGAAACATCTTCTGGCACTTGAGGCAGAACGCGTCACTCGCGTCCTGGCTGAGCCAGTGGGTCTGGCCCGCCGGCAGCGCTGACGCGTCTGCGGGCGCGATCAGCTTGATGAACTGCCAGTACTCAGCCCTGCGCATACGCGGGCAGTCGAAGAGCGTCAGGTCCCCATGCGCCACGCCGTTGCTCATGCTCAGAATCACGTCGCCCTTGGCTGTTGCTGTCACTCACACGGCCAAAATGCTTAACGACCATGCAAACATCCACAGACACCCGTCCACGTTCACTCATTTAAGTACGAAAACCTTTTTATGCAAGCCTGTGGCCTTCTTATTGTATGTTACTAAATTTTGTATGTGCTTTCCTTTTATACTATATGTGTAATTGAGGTTATTTCATCGATTATCAGAAATCATTGGCACAAACTAAATGGCGGATTGTGAGATGAGGGGCTTGTGAGGCTTGCTCGTGGCATCAGCGAAGACGCTCTCGAGCGACATGTAGACCGGCGGGCTGACGCCACTGCACCACGTGCACTGCCAGTGGTGCGTCACGTGCGTGGAGTCCGTGAACTCGCCTCTTGGGAACTGTTTCAGCCACGCGCAGGCGTCCTTTGCAGCCGCGTCTGAGCGGATTCTGCACGCACGCTCGAGCGACGCGAGGTTCCAGTACACGATCTCCGGGTAGAAGAACTCTGGCGGGAGCATGGCCATCGCACCAATAGCGTACGCTGCTATTTCTTGCTGTTAAAGTACGCAAAGTATGTCTGGTTCAGCATGCGCGGTCCTGTGAGCGCCACGGGGTCGCGGTCGCCCTCGCGCTCGAACTTGGCTCGAATCGCGCCCAACACTTTGAGCCAGAACGGGTGCCTGGGCTTGGACGCCATCAGTGCGTTGCAGAGTGAAACCAAGTTGCTTTTCTCCAGTAGCACTGTGTGCGCGCGCAGCTCGGAGCTCAAGAAGAGCTCGTGGTCGCGCAGCAGCTGGCTGAACGGCTTGACGCACTCAAAGTCCGCGTTGACGTACAGCCCGCCGACGCTGTGGAGCAGAGCGTACCACGCCATGTCGGCGAGTGCGGTCTTGCCCGCGCTCTTCGCCCCTCGCCACGTGTAGGTACTGCGGATAGAGCGTCTCGAAGAGCGCGAAGTTGTCGGCATCGGTCCAGAACACGTACATCCACGTCGAGTGCGCGTTCGTCCAGCTGCGCATCCACGGCTCGAAGCGCTTTGGGATCGCCAACTGGCTCTTCCACGACTAGTGGGCGATGCATAGGATGCCAACGTACTCTAATGCTGGTGGTGGTGCTAGAGTTTACTCAAGTGCCATTGATTCTGCGCTTGTGGCTGAAGTGCTGCTGCTCTGGGAACTGCTGCTGTCGTCGTCACCTGCAGCTCTCAGTACCACGCTCGCCATTTCGATCTCTTCGTCATCTTCAGTCGCCCCAGTCTGAGCCCTTTTGACGACGAGCGCTTGCGCGTCCTTGCCACTTGCTGAAAGTGGAACTGCTTGTTTCAAGTGTGGCGAGCGCGTCGCCTGGTAGGAGATCACAGAGGCGCTCAGTAGTGACGCTGCGATCAGCAGACCGAGCCGCCACTGCAACTGCGAAGCAAGAGCGCTGACACGGATCTCTCCATTGCGCTGGGTCGGCTGCCGCTGCTGCTGCGCCGTCTTTGCCCTTGTCATTCAATGGCAAGGACCGCTTTGAGGCATTGATACATTGGGAAAGCCGTTTCACATTGTTCTCCTCCAGTCAAACATCGTATTCGCACAAATACGATCCAATCGCAACGTGGTATTTAGCACAATGCGGGGGTAAAAATGGCTATAGCTTCGTGGGTGAGCCCAAGTTGAATTCCTCGAGGCGGCGGATCATGGGCATGCCGCCGTCACCCTCGAAGCTCGTGTTGGTGATCTCGATGCGCTCGCGCATCTTGTCAAGCGTTTCCTTGAGCATGTCGCCGAACTCCTGCGCCATCTCCTCCATCTTCGCCTTGAGCTCCTGGATCTCGAGGTTCTTGGTCGAGATCACGCGGTCCTTCTCACGCTTCATCTCTTCAAAGTTCACGCGTGCCAGTTCTAAAGTCACACAAAGCAATTCATTATGATACGACCTCCTTCAAGCAATAGCAAAATGTATCTAAGACTTGACGTACCCAGCTGATCACGCAGCTCTGTGTTGGTGTTCTCAAGCGTGTTGACGCGGTTCAGCAGCTCTTCCTGCATGCTTTTGTACTGGCGCGTCATATCCTGCGTGATGCCGAACGTCTCCATGCGCTCTCGCTCAAAGTCGCGCTGCAGATCTCCTACGCGCTCCTGGAGCTCGCGCTTGGACTCCATCGCCTTCACCGTCAGCTCATGGCGCTCGGCGAGTTGCATCTGCAGCGACCGATTCGCGGACAGGAACAGCTTCGCTTGCTCCTCCGGTGTGAGAACGCCGCCATTTTCAGCGCCGTCGTCTGTATGAATGGGCAGACAAAACGTTAGCTCCAGCACGACTTGCGGAGACCTGGCGCATTACACCACACGAGAGATCGCAATAGAAAATGAGTGCTGTACCTTTCTTCTCCTTGGTCTTCTTGCCCTTCTTCTCCTTCTTTGGTCCCATGCTGCTTCCTTCAAGTCAAACCAAGAGGCAAAACACTGTCTGCATTGAAACACAAGTTGTTGGGAGCTCAAGTGAGAATTGGCTAGAGCGTGAGAAGCGAACAGACGCAGCAAGCGTTACTACATTTACATGATTATAAAATAACTGCAATTTTCGCAGCGAGGGGCTTATCATGGGTCTTTCTTAGATTTGATCTGTCTTTTGGGCTTTCCCAGTTCGCATTGATTCACCTGCTTGGCGAATCGCAAGGAGCAAAGACTTTCGCTGGCGGACTCCACCGTCGGCGACAGGTTCACCATCATGAGCGTTTTCCCGTCGCCCGACAGACTTGTCTGGAGCAGGTACGTGAGCTTGGAGTTGCGAAACGGGATCTGAGTTGTCGAGAGCAAGATACAAAAACAAATCTGTCAGCTTTATTCACACCGTTTCGACAAAACCTCAAGATAAGCACTACTTACGTGAGACGACTTGTTTCCGATGGCAGTGAACACGTCGGCGAGGCAGCTGAGACTCTTGTTGATGGCTTGCGTCTCCTTCAATCGATCGCCAGACACGTTGGATCTCGAGGCTCGCTCGCTCCCAGCCAAGTCCACGAGGTTTAGCTTTCCGTCCAGCGAGACTCCTTCGGCTTCATTCACACCTTGAAGATGCAAAGTGAACACACTGTGGGATCGAGACGACTGCGCGTTCATGTCAGTACACGCAACGCTTCGGGCACGACTAGCTCGCTCCATCAACGCTTCGACTTGTTCCATGGCAGTCACATCGACTAGCGTCAGATCTGGAACGTACACGCCACCCTTCGCATCCTTCTTGATGTTGAGTTTGTTCTCCGCTTGGTCTCTGCCTGCGAGCAAGTCTTTCAACGTTTCGTTGTAAATCTCCAGGAACGAGACCTGCACAGTGTACGACCATCCTTGAAGCTTGAGAAGCTCGCACTCTTGCAACACCTTCTCGATGGAGCGCGGAATGATGCCTCGCATTTGACCATTGCCACTTCCTTGCATCTGTTCAAGCACAGCAGCATTGTTAGTAACAAGTATCATTAAAGCTCAGTGGATGAGATCAATCGTACCGTGTGGGTTTTGCCGGAACCAGTTTGCCCGTAGGAGAAGAGACACACGTGATATCCATCCAGCGAAGACTGCACAAACTCGGACACTTCTTCAAATACTGCATCTTGACCCATCGACGGCGCAAACACCTTGTCGAACGAGAACGTGTAGGATTCAGGTTCCAAAGCCGAGGCGGTTTTGCTTGGTCGCTTCAGCTTCATGGTTTGACCGTCGTATTCGCAAGAAATGGCTGGAACAAGTGCATCAGGATACTTTTCACCGACTCGGTCCGACGGTAAGAATGGTCGTGTTCTCGCAAACACTCGCACGTTTCCGCGTAATTCCTACAGAGAACAACATGTTTAGTACTCGATGCAAAGTAGATAAAAGGAAAAACCTACAAACTTCACTAACCTGGATCGTGTTGTGCATGACTCGACGCATCTTGTCGCCAGCCTTGACCTTCTCTTGCAGTTCCTTGATCAGTCTGTCTTTCTGAGCCAACGTTTGCGTTCCGTGGTTTGAGAGTTCCTTCAGTCGAAGTCGAAGAACTTCTGCTTCGCGCTTGACCTCGCACAGCTCCTCAAGATCTCCATCGCGGGCACTCGATACTCGCTCCCGCAACGTTTTGACTTCACTTTCCAAACTGACCTTGTCTTCTTGCATCTTCTCCAACTCCTTGTGAAGCAAACTCTTCTCATGCTGGAATTTCTCTTCGAGAACCCCAATCTGCTGGTTGGAGTTTTTCTTGCTGTCTTCGTTGGTCTTCTGCAGCATCTTATTCTCTGACCTGATCGCTTCCATTTGAGCGTTAACCGCAACATGCTCGTTCCGTAGCTCTCGCACCTGGTTCTCAAGCATCTGGCGCACACCGATTTCAACGCTGAGCTGTCGTGCACTGTCTTGTAGTTGTGCTTCAAGGTCCTTAAGCTTCACATGCGCCTCTCGTTCTTTCTGCTCTGCTTGGTTTTTGGATCCAGTGTTTGCCTAAAAGAAGTGACAGCGAACATGTTAGAATCTATCAAGATCTCATAAGTTTCAATGGCATCCCAATGAGAAACATACCTCGAGCTGGTTCTTGAGATCACGAAGAGCTCCAGCGGTCTCAACCTCCGATCGCTCAAAATCACGAACTGTCTTCTGCAGCGACTCAATCTTGCCCAGGAGATCCTTCTTCTCCGCCTCCAACTTTGTGTTTGCCGATGAAGTGAACTTCTGGATCTCCGTCATCGTTGTGAGCATTTTCATGATCTCTTCTTCTTTCTGCTTGAGCTTCGACTTCAACTCGGTGGTTTCACTCAACGTTGCAGCGCACCGCATCTCCAGAGACTGGTTCTGAGCGTCCAATGTGCACTTCTCCAACTCCAAGTGTGATCGTCTTTCTCGCTCTTGCTTGAGTTCATTCTCGCAGTCTTTTGCTCGATCCTTCAGGTTCTCCTTCTCTTTGTTTACCGCAGCCAGCTCTTCGCGGACGTTGTTCAAAGTGGATTGAAGTCGCTCGGTCTCATTGCTCTTTCTGTGAATTCAACAAAACAAAATCAAAGTGAGCTGGCTATCTGGGCGAGCCTCGGGCATGACATAGAGATATCCATGCGCAGCTTACCTTTTCTCTTCTTCAGAATCCTTTCGCTCGTAAAATTGCTGAAGCTCCTTCTTCTTCTCCTCATACAGTTGGACACGATCTGTCAACGTGGCTTGGTGTGATTTCAACTCTAGACTCAGTTGATCATTTTGCTTTTGAGCCAATTGCAGCTGCGATTGAAGGCGCTCGACGTTTTCTTCGAGCAAGATTAGCGACTTGGAGGACTGCTGCTCAGCTTCCTGGAGTCTCGCATTCTCTTGAAGCAAACCTTGCACCTGATGACTGAGTGAGTCCTTATCGTAGCGCAGCCGATTAAGTTCGTCATGATACTGGGAGCGGATCGATTCCTTGCTCTTGACTGATTCTTCCAGCACAGCGAGTCGTCTCTCAAGAACTGCTCGCTCGGAGTGGATCTTGTCGTCCATCGTTGCAGCCAACGCGTCATAATTGCGAATCTGCAACAATTCAAACAAGGCCGAACATTCGTGTCCAGTTAGAACTATATAAACAATCAGCTAGACAAGCCGCATTTCCAAATCGTACCTCGTCGCACACTGCTCGCACAGCAGTTTTCAGCTGGCGAATATACCCGAGCTGCTCGTCCTGTCTCGCCTTCGCGTTGAACTTGCTCGCTTTTGATCGGAACTTGAGCAGTTCTTCGAGCATTTCCACACGATTTTCCGCAAACGTGGCTAGAAACGAATCACGCACGCGCGTGGTGTGGAGTGCTGCAGATGTATCGTGGTTTTCTTTACCTGCGAGTTGGTGGCTGCTGTCATCTGCGTACCCACGCGGCGATTTCTTCGGCATCACGAGAGCGCTGCGGGTGGTGGGTGTAGGTGCAGGAAGAGCCGAGTTCATCGCTAATAAAGGCCTCTTGCTGAGCAGCGATGCGGTAGAAGCTGATCTTTGCTTCAACGTGTTCCGGCCACTAGATCGCGGGGCTGCAACTGCGGGCACGTGCTCCTCGGGTTCCAGCGCAGCCGTTTTTACCTGCGGATGCGACAACTTGCGCGCACCCGGTCGAGGGAGCGCTTTCTCGGACATGGTGATTTGTCCACGCCCTCTAGCGACCTGCACAATGTCATTTTAACCAACATTCCCACAGTGTCATTCGCATTAGCACGTTCGCAAAACAAAAACACACACAAGCTCATACGCAAAACGCAGCAGCATTACCAAACGCACCTCCGAAATAGTCATCGCGGCAACTTCCAGCTTGATATCGACGTCTGTTTTTGGTGCTTCATGCTCGCTCTGGTTGCTTCCAGCTGCGGTCACTGCGGTGGTTGAAGTCCCCGCTGCCACCGCATCCGCTGCAGATGCTGCTTTCGTGAAGGACGCTGGCGGCTTGAAGCCAAAGCCAAAGCGGGATGTGGCAGGCGCTGCAGATGCGAGCGCACTGGCGCTGCTCTGGTGCGTGGCTTGGCCGGCGGCAGTCGCCATCCTCTTGGCAAGCGGCAGCAGCTCGTCGTCTGCTCCTGCGGAAGTGGGCGCGTCGCCGCTGCTGCTATTGTGGGCGCCTTTCTTGCGTTTCGCGCCGATCTGATGCTGCTGCGTAACGTCCGAAGGAGCCATCGTCGCCATCCCTCGCTGTTGCTGCTGCTCCGTGTGCGTCCGTCCGGCCTTTCTATTTATTGCTTCCGCTGCTGCGGCGCTTCTCGCTTTCTCGCTCTCTCACTTTCTCGTGTTCTGGATGTGCGTTGCCGCCGCTTTTGAATGTTCAAAATAACGCTGGTGACCGCATGTGTACTGAATACTAGCCTCTATAGCCCTAAATAATGAGTACTATGTGTTATAAGATATAAATACTTTATAAAGGCATTTTAGCAAGATTTTAAAGATGTGAATGTTGAATCTAGTTAGATAAACAGGTTCTAAATAGAAAGAAAGGATACTGTCGGAAAGGTCAACGCCATTTCCTCAAAGTTGATGCTATTGAGCTACTGGAATACATATACAGTGCACGTCAAAAAGTTAAGGACAGCAAATTTTTTTGAATTATGTGGATTTTTTTCGAGTTTTGTGTTTGCAGACGAGCTTTTTAGTATGTTAGAGAACGTCATTAGAATACTCTCGTGGTGAAATCGCAGCTC
>JALBZB010000091.1:0-52485 GCA_038050625.1 Pythium sp. MPC-2022a
GCACAAGCGTGTGTGCCGTGTTTTGGGGGCTGTCGTTGCACAGCGCCCCATTACACTCGCCTGCTGTAAGAAGAAGTGTTTGTCGGGCGAAGCAAAGGACGTGGGGAACATGCTGATCAGCTTGCACGCCATGACCAAGGATGAACACAGAACGTCTATTTTCATCGCGCTTGCCATGTACGCGGCGTTTGACGAGCGCAAGCCGAGCACCAGTCAGCAGCGCGAGCGTTTCACCTACTACGCGCCTCTCATCGGGCCAGTATGCAAGACGGCGTTTGAGTCCCTCTACGGCGTGAGCCACCGCACGCTGTACCTGTATAGGAACCGCGTTCGCGAGGGTGACATCGCTGTGAAGAAGCACGCCGACTACGACAACGCCAGCGCGAAGGACCTGGACACAGATCTCATGGTGAAATGGCTCGTGGATGTCGGCGAGGTGATTGGCGACGTAGTTCCGGTGCGCGTGTGGTTTAACGAGATCGAGGCAGGCGTAAGTCGCCGCTACTACTCGCACGAGAACCACACATTGCTCCCATCCAACCTGACGTGGGTGTTTCTGGCGGACCAGTACGTTGAGTACCTGGACGAGAACTATATCGACGCTCCTCGGCCGTCCGCGAGCTCGTTCTTTCGCATTTTCACAATGCGGTGTCCCACCATTCGGATCCGATCGCCTCGTGAGCAAGTGTGTGACAAGTGCGCGATATACCCGAACAAGATGGACGCGAATCCGGACGGAGTCAAGGCAGAAGTGTTTGGCGAGCGCCTGAGCGAAGCGAAAGAGATGCGGTGAGTTTGTGATACTTTGAATTAGGCCAGCGCGTTTTGTGACACTTTTGATTAGAACTGAAAGTGTTTTCCTTTGTGTGCCTGTGCAGTCTCGAGTATAAGACCGACAATGTCCATGCATCAAAGGACGACCTCGTTCTGATAATGGGCTATGCTCAAAACCTGACGCTTCTACACGCACCAGATACTCCATCCAGTTGGTACTTCTTGTCGCTCGTGGCTGTGTCACTCTTCGGTGTGTTCTGCTCCAACGGTAACCTCCACTATCACTACGTGTACTCCGAGAGGAAGGGCGGCAAGGACCCAACGAGGTCGTCAGCATGTCCCATCACACACTCGACCACTACGAACTCTTCGACGACGCGTTCAGCGACCTGACAGTGGCGCTTCAGGGTGTAAGGACAGTGACGGTCTGGTGCGACAATTGTGGCGGCTAGAATAAGAACTCGTACATCGTTTGGTGTCTCCTGTTCCTGGTACAGTCGGAGATCGTGAGAGAGGCGCAGCTCAAGTTCTTCCAGAAGGGCCACACGAGAACGCGTGTGATCGGGGATTCGGTAGTGTGAAGAAGCACCTAGCGCGCGAGCCGTGCTGGAACATGGCTGGTCTGGTGGAGGCTGTCAGCGCGTCAGCGACATCCAGCAATGCGATCAACCTGGACCTGAAAGAGCATCCGTTCTGGGACTTCAAGCCGGGCTTGGTGCCGCGCTACAAGAAGGTCCAGGGAATTTAAAGCTACCAACTCTTCCGCATCACTCGTGAGAAACCCGGCCACGTCGGGTGCCGCAAAACGCCGTCGTCCGAGCCCAAGTGGATCGATTTACGCAGCGAGACGCTATCCGACGATCTCGCGAGCGCGAGAGCGTTTGCTGACGCTTGGAGCAGCATCCAGAAGCTCAAGTATCCACCACCAAACCTGGAGAAGATGTCGGACATCAGCAAGAAGGTCCTGCCGTTCGTCCCAGCCAAGTACGCGATCGACCCGATGTACCAGAAGCCCAGCGACGAAGTGGAGCGGCAAGCGATGGAGATCAAGCGCATTCGACGCCAGAGCGTCGCGGCGAATGCGAAGAAGAAGCGCAAACGCAAGCAGGTCGACGACGATGAGGAGGAGAAAGAGGGAGCGGTCTGTGTGGGAGGCAGACTTTGTCGGAGTTAGTGATACTTTTGATAACATTCAAACAATTTTTGTGATACTTTTGATGAAACCCAAACATTTTTTTGTATCAATTTGAATGCGGCTGGTAGCGACCAAATGTTCCCAGATTATGCTTTCTCGTGTATGAGGCCTACTTTAAACAGCTTCTAGGTTGAATTTGAAAGCGGCAAGAGGTTCATCTGAAAGATTAGCGTTTCTAGATTCCGTTTCTAGATTCCAAACCATATAAAAAGCTAAATTCACATTTTGCCGATCAATTCGAGACACTTTTTTTGAGCGGTTATAACTTTCGGTCAGCTTATCGATTTGAAAATCTAAAAGCGTAGATTCGTAGCCAAGACACTCAGCTTTCATGTGGTATGCATCTAAAAACCTCAAAATGGCCATTAAGCAACTTTTGTTTAAAATGGTCTCATATGATGCCCACACTCAGTTTAGCAATCCGCCGTTTTGGATGTTTATGTTATCCACTTGTGTCACGGAATAAAAGCCGTGAAGGATTTATAAGCGGAAAGAAACCTCAGGTCTGACTCCAAAAAGGCAGTGATACCTGATAGATCATGCTCATTCATCACCCCAGAGGTGAAGGATCACATACGCTGCAGACGAAACACGATACAGTACAGAAGAGTACTGCGGCTTCCAGTTTGCTCACGGGTTTGACTGTCAGAACAAGATCTCCGCGGAAATTTAAGAACTTTATTCCGGAGAAGTGTATTAGTTTTACAAATTTTAACTGCTGAATAGAAACTGAGATGATCCACTTGATGCTGCCGAAGAAGCTGGCAAAAGAAATCAGTTGGCTGGTGCCAATGCAATGCAAGTGGGCGAATAAGATCTTCATCTCCATTCTGGTCCAATTCAACAGCTCTCTCATTTGCTGCTTCGCGCGCGCGGTTGGATCGCTGCATAGACACGCACAGTTTCTAAAAATGGCGTTTGAATGCGGTTTGTTAAACAGCGCGCAATAACGGCACTGCAACGCGACAACCGATCTGCGAAAGATCTTGTGGGTCACGACGGCCAAGCTGAATGGATGGCGGCTGTCTCTCTGTGGTTTGTTGTGTGTTGCCGCCTGAGTTTCAAAAACCGGACTCTGCACCATTCAACACAGCGTGCCCGCTGTTTTATATGGGAGAAGCAGCAAGAAGCCTGGAGAAGGAGACCCCGCTTGTTTAGAAACTGGGGAGGGATGATCGATCAGATAGATGACAAGGTGGCCCACCCAGTCGCCAACTTTGGGTGGCCCATATTTCGCACCACAGCTTGGCTGAACTGAACCTGCACAACCAACTTTGGTTGCCGTCGTTTGAGGCGATCAAACTGAGCAAAACTGGCCCGTACAACTAACCTCCACTCGCACTCATATCTCATTCGTGGTTAACCTGTTTTTTATCCGATCTATAAATACAAAAGCCTGCCAGCCAGCTTCAACAGCAGGCTAAATTTATCCCTGTCTCTGTGGTGCAGGCTCACGTCCTGCCAATCTGGCGGCAGTTTTCGTGCGCATTCAGGCAGAATAGAATAACGTCTGCCAGGTGCAAAGCGGTGCACTCATACTCATGTGGGATTGCGCTGCGCTGTTTCAGGTGTCATGGTGAAGCTTTTGCTGTTTTTCTTCTCACATAGGCGATTTTATCTATTGTCAGAAATAGCGACAGGCGTGGCTATAAATAGCATTTGGATGCAACGTGAGACGCGCGCAAATGCGTCGTCGTTTCCAACCTGCCAAGACAAACCAAGTGAGCAAGCATGTTGATAGGGTGGATATGAAACGACCAGCCAGCATTCTCCCGCCCGACCCAAAATAACCCTAATATCCGTCCGCCTCGGTTCTTTTTCTGCTCTGTTTCGGCTGAATTTTACTTTTGGCTCGGATTTCCTATATTAAAGGAAAACGCACGGCAATTAGCTCCGAGTTGGTATTATAAAAGTACACAATTTTTGGTTTGGTCGCGGCCGACCCTAATCCCTCAGCAGACTTTTGTGGACCAGTCATTGCTTCAAGGAGGATGAGAGGCTCTTTTTTTGCTTCAGCAGGGCTTTGAAGGTGGGTGGGGGTGGGGGGGTGGGGGGGTGGCTGGCACCGGAGGGGGCAACACGACAAAACGGTCGGGAACCAAGTGTACCCTTTCTCGACAGTGGCGCGCGCCGCGTCCAGTGCGCTGCTGTTGTTGCAGCGTTGCTCCGCCCCGTCACGACGAAAAACAGAAACCCCACGAACGCCCAACGACCGGCCAGCCGGCCAACCAGAGGAGCCAAGTGTGCCTGCCTGCCTCCCAGTCCAGGCAGTGCAATCAGCACCATGCAACCAGTCAGCAACGCAGCGAGTGAGCGTTCTCTCTTTTGCTTTGCTGGCTGCCTGAGTGAGTGACTGAGCGACCAAGTGCGAAGCGGAGACGCACGTCGCAGGAGGCAGCCCCCGTTTCGTTTTGGTTTTGCTTTTTTCATTCTCTCTCTTCTCTCTCTCACTCTTGGCAAACAAACGGCTGAGAGAAGGAGTTCGAGCGGCTGGACGAGCGCCATCATTTCTCGATTGGAAGCCTTTGGAACACCCACCACTCCAGCGCCGCCTGACCGAGCCCAAGCAGCAGCAAGCACCACATACCCCAGTGGTTGCCTCTCTTTTTTTTCTTCTTCTTTGCCTTTCCTGCCACCAAGAGCGCCCGCGCGTCTCCTGGGAGAAGAAGAACAAGAAGAAAAAGCAAACCGGCGCGCGCCCCCTCCGTCCGTCGTCTTCACTTTCGTTGCAGCACACCAGGTAGGTAACCACAGAACCAAATGATCGCGAGTCGCTGCTGCAGCCAACAGCCCAGCCGCCACAATCCGAAAACCAACACGTTGAGCGCTCACTCACTCACCTGCTTTGCCTTCCTCTTCTGTTTTGCTCTTGCCCTTCCGCAGTAGCTTTTCCCAACTGAACTCTCTCGACGATGAGTTTCTTATTTCGTGGCACCTCGCGCTCGCGCAACCTCGCGCTGTTCAAGAACGCCGCGCGCCCGTCCCCTCGTTTAGCCAGTAGATTCGGCCACGAGCGATGCGCGTCGACTGCCGCCGCCGTCGAGCGCTGCACGATCCTCTCGAGCGACGCGATTAGCAACCTAGATAGCAAAAACGTGCAGCGGCTCGCCAAGCTCCAGCTGAGCCCCGGCATCTTCTCGCAGATCCAGCAACAGATCGAAGCGGGCGAAGAGAACGCCTTCTACGTCGTGGATACCAGCGCCGTGGAGGAGAGATATAAGTTATGGAACGACTATTTACCCGAGGTGCGACCGTACTACGCCGTCAAGTGCAACCCAGACGCGCACCTGCTCCAGTCGCTTGCGCGCCTCGGCGCGGGCTTTGACTGCGCCAGCCTCGCGGAGATCAACGCCGTGCTCAACCATGGCGTGGACCCGAGCGACATCATCTACGCGAACCCGTGCAAGCAGCCGTCGCACATAACATTCGCGACCTCGCGAGGGGTCGATATGATGACCTTTGACTCGCACGACGAACTCACCAAGATCAAGAAGATCAACCCGAACGCCAAGCTCGTGCTGCGCCTGTACGTGGACGACACCAAGGCAATCTGCCGCCTGGGCACGAAGTTCGGCGCCATGGTACACGACGTGCCGTCGATCCTGAACCACGCCAAAGGTCTCAACCTGGACGTCGTGGGCGTGAGCTTCCACGTCGGCAGCGGCTGCTTCAGCGTCAGCGCGTACTCGGACGCCGTGGCGCGCGCGCGCAAGGCATTCGACATCGGCCAGTCGCTGGGCTTCCAGCTGAACTTGCTCGACATTGGTGGCGGCTTCCCAGGCACCGAGGGCGGTCCGATCAGCTTCCAGGAATGCGCAATGGAGCTCAAGACGTCGCTCGCGCAGCACTTCCCGCAGTCGAGCGGCGTGCGCATCATCTCGGAGCCAGGTCGCTTCTTCGCCGCGTCCACCCACACGCTGGCAGTGAACGTGATCGGCCGCAAGGTCGCGCCGACGTTCGACATCCCAGGCACCGGCCCCGACACCAGCGGATCCGCAGCAGCAGCAGCCGACAAGGATGGCAGTGTACCAAACTATATGTATTTCGTCAACGACGGGCTCTACGGCTCGTTCAACTGCCTGGTGTACGACCACCCGACGATCCAGCCGGTGGTTGTGACGGACGCAGCGTCTGAGGAGAACCTGCACTCGGCGAGCATCTGGGGGCCGACCTGCGACGGCATGGACTGTATCATGAAGGACGTGAAGATGCCGGCGATGGACATCGGTCAGTGGATCTGCTTCCCAAGCATGGGCGCGTACACGTGCGCTGCCGGGTCGGACTTCAACGGGTTCGCGCCACCGCAAAAGATCTACTTTGACGGCAGCGAGGCGGTCGAGGAGAAGCAGGAGCAGCAGTTCGTTCACTAGAGCGACGACGTGAGAATGCGGTTACTACGACCTACCTACTGGTACTCGACTTGGGGCTAACAGACCAACAAACTTGTTTTTGGAAATCGCGAGAGAGAAGGAGATCGAGAACGACGACGACAGGAGGGCTGAAACAGAACGAAAACGACAAAAACGCGGAAAGAAAAACGACAAATGGCAAAATGGCAGCAGCAACCTCAACCAGAGATGCAACAGCAGGAGCCCAAGCTCAAGGAGGGGTCGGGGGCATGCGCGGGGGCGTTGTTGCGAGTCATGAGCGTCGCTTTTTCTTCTTATAGTTTTTTTCTTTTCTTCTTCTTACGGGGAAAGAGAGAAAGATATAAAGGAATATAGCCCAGCAACTTATGATAGCACACAACGACACTGCCGTGCCCGCCACTTGCTGGGATGATGCTGATGCTGATGCTGACGTCGTTATTGGTTCTGCGATGTGTGCGCGTTTGGTGAACTGACTGACTGCCTCTGGACTTTGGGGAATCTGGCTGCTGATCGACACCTCACCCACTAGCTTCGTATGTGTCTCACAGACTCACTCACTCACACGCTAACATTATTTAACCGGACACTAATTTATCTTACTTATTTCATCCCAATTGTCATCCTCCTGTTCGTTGAGTTCAATCGTTTGATGAAGTGCTGATTCTGGCGTCCATTAAGGCGAAAAGGTCCTAGACCTCAGCACTCACGACAAAGAAATTGTCTAATGTTTGCATTGTGCTGGTAAAAGAAAAAGAATCCATCACGCGGTTGAGTATCGATCGACTTGCAGACACCTCCCGCATGCTGAGTGCACTTTTTTAGTCAAGCACAAGGCAGCATGAACAGCGGGAATTTTTTTTTGATTGGTCCCGGAAGGAACACCGATTGATACCTTTCCAACGGTCTTCTTTCTTCCTTCTCCCAGAACCCCACTGTCTGTCCGTTGGCTGAACCCTGAAACACGCCATGGCTGCAAAAGGACAGCTGGACGTGTTTGAGTGAGCGAAATGCTACACCAAGCAGCCCCAAGCAGCCGCCAGTGTCCATTTTACATTTTGTCGTGAATCCACTGACGACGCTTCAGCACTAGGCAAGCAGCTGACCATCACTCCGAAAGATCGGATCTCATCTCAGCCAATCAGATCCCGTAGACGAATGTGCGGTCAGGATTGCGTGTTGCTCTCCCCACTTTAGTGACACGGTAACTGGTCTCGTTTGGATTATTACCCCGATTCAGTGACTGTTTGTTTGAGCCTTTGTCATTCGCTAGTGGCCTAATCACTCGTGAATTAAGCTGACAAATTGTGAATCTGACTCACTCATCTTTCAGGTCGGACTGATGAGTGAACATGCACGCTTACTCATCGCCATCCTTCTTGTCCACAGTCATCTCCTGCAGTGTGTGCTCTCTCAATGATAATGGAGTGAGCAGCGCTTCTGGCACGCGTTGCATGGCGCGCGTTGCATGGCGCTCTGTCCACTTCAGAAGTATGACACAACTCAATCTGCACTGCGAGCACCAGCATTAGCACCAGCACCACCACCAGCATGGCCCGCACGACCCAGGAAGCGCTCAGCAACAGTGCCCCCACTGCTGCAGTTGTGCTCGGCAGCAAGAGCGAAGAGATCCGTGATGGGGCTAAATACCCACCAGTGCTTCGCCAGATGGACGCGAACCCAGAGACGTTCATCAAGGCGCAAGAGCACATTGCACAGCTGCAAGAAGACCAAGAAGACCACGATGCGTTCTTTGTCGTGGACCTGGGCTCCGTGGAAGCGCGCGTCAAGACCTGGACAACGCTTTTGCCGCGAGTCAAGCCGTTCTACGCTGTCAAGTGCAACCCGGACGCGGAGATCCTGAAGCTGCTGGCAGCTCTTGGTTGTGGCTTTGACTGCGCGAGTCGCATCGAAGTGGAGGACGTTCTTCGCCTCGGCGTCGATCCACGCAGCATCATCTACGCGAACCCGTGCAAGCAGGCGTCCCACATCGCGTTCGCAGCCTCCAAGTCGGTTCACATGATGATGTTCGACTCGACCGACGAACTCGACAAGATCCACCAGGTGGACCCGCTCGCTGAGGTCGTGCTGCGACTCTACGTCGATGACACCAAGTCTGCGATGCGTCTTGGAACCAAGTTCGGCGCGCTGATGGAGGACGTCGAGACTCTCTTTGCACACGCAAAGTGTCTTGATCTGGCGGTGATCGGCGTCAGCTTCCACGTTGGCAGCGGCTGCTTCAGCGCCTCGGCGTACTCGGACGCGGTTCAGAGCGCTCGCCAGGTGTTTGACATCGGATCCTCGATAGGGTTCGAATTCTCGCTTCTCGACATCGGCGGCGGGTTCCCGAGCATCGACGGTGATCCAATTTTCTTTCAAGACTGCGCGAAAGAGATCTCGAGTTCGCTGCAAGCGCATTTCCCTCCTGAATCGACCAGTGGTGGTGGCAGTGGCGCTGGGGTTCGCATCATCGCCGAGCCAGGACGTTTCTTCGTCGCACCGAGTCACACGCTCGCGGTGAACGTGATCGGCCGTAAGACCTCGCCAGTGGACAGAACGCAACTTCCGGATGTGGAAGACGATCCGTCTAGAGCGCCGACGTACATGTATTTCGTGAATGATGGGATCTACGGCTCGTTCAACGGACTCGTGTACGACCACCCGACGGTCCTTCCCGTCGTCCTACGCTCGAACAACCAAACAAACCAAGTAGTTCTGCACCCAGCGAGTATCTGGGGGCCGACGTGCGATGGCTCGGACTGCGTCCTGCGTCACGTGCAGATGGCCGTGCTGAGTGTCGGCGAGTGGATTCTGTTCCCGGGCATGGGTGCCTACAGCTGCGCCGCGAGCTCGCACTTCAACGGATTCGTGCCGCCGAAGAAAATCTACATGTAATCTCGAAAGTCGACGACAAACTGGGTGCGTGGATCTTCGTCTTTGCTGAAATCGTATCCTTTTGAGGCTGTCGAATTCTACAATAGAAAATGTTTTGATCGGGTTCGTTTGCTCTGTGCCTGGTCTTGCGCGAGAAGGTCGCGTACCTCTCGCTACCTCTGACAGCAACACCATTGAATCTGACAGCGGGGGCGGAGTGTTCGCGTTCTTTGAACGCCAAGCCTGGATGTTTGGTTTGTTGTGTGTCCACGACTAGTTCACAGTGCTCGCGTTTGCAGGGCTCGTGTTTGAGGATTCGACAGTTTTTTTAACTGTGGCAATTTGAACAGCCTCAGAGCCAGCAGGAATTAGATTGGATTTCGTATTAAATGCAAAAAATCAGGAGCAATGGCAGATTGCCCTAGCATTTGTATTTTGATGACAACAATACCAAGGAAACTAGATTGATGTGTATTTGTTAGTGTGGCAGCAATGCAACGCACTAATGTGTGTCCTGTACCTCCTCCTTGCAAGCTAACTTTGAGTAGTTTTTAAGCTCGGTGGGGTTTTACCATGAGCACAGTAGCTCCGACAGATTGCATTTCTCTACGGGGAGTCCGAAACGCTAGAAGTACCGAGTAGCTCCTTCATAACTGAAGTTTGCTGTTGCTGCGAAAACTCGTAGAGTTTGTCGACCTCAAACGCGATCTTCACGCGCTGCGACGGCTCCTTCGCGCACATCATCTGAATCAGGCTCCACTGCACGTCCGTCAAGCAGCTCGGTCGGTTCGGAAGATTTCCTTTCAGAACATGATTCCGAACAGCTGCGTCAACCATTCCACCCCGTGGGAACTTACCAGTCATTGCCTCCAGAATGCACATCCCAAAGGAGTAGATGTCCGACGCCAACGTCAGCCACTCGTTACCGCGAATGTATTCGGGGGACTTCCACTGCTGCGCCCCTTGTTTCATTTTCGTAACCTCCACTTCGACACTGTTCGGGATGGAGCTCAAGCCAAAGTCCGTGAGCTTCGCGTCGCCGTCCGCTCCGATGATGATGTTGTCGCCCTCGAGGTCGTTGTGCAGGTACTGCAACCCCAAGGCCACGTGGTGCAGCAGCTGTCAGCACTTGTCGGCGTTTCCGTCGCGCTTCAGATACTCCACCAGGTTCCCGTTGCCAGCACACTCACAGACAAAGAAGACTTTGCCAATATGACAAGCACCATAGGGCTTGACTATGTGTGGGTGGCTCAGCGGGAACCGCGCTCGCGGCTCGTGGAAGGACAGTTCGCTCCTGGACGTGTCTTCATCGGTTTTGTACCCCATGAACTTGACCACGACGGGTGTGCCACGCCACGTCGCTTTGTACACTTCTCCGAACGCTCCGGCACTTATCCGATCGTCTCGGCCGTACTTGAGGTCATAGAAGCGGGTGAGCCAGGGTAGATCAGGGTATCCTCATTTACCGATGCCGCTCTGATTGCCTCAAAGTCGAGCTCTCTGAACCTCTCGTTCAGTCTTTTCGATTCGTATCGCTTGATCGTGACTGCTGAACCACTGTTCACCACCACTGCGGCTTGACCTGTGGTTGGCACGCTAGCTTCACCACCTTCTGACGATACTTGTTCGTCTTCAGTCAACTCAGACCCTGCACTTTCTCCAAAATCTTCGGAGTGCTCTTCCTACTTGTAGATCAGATCAATGGTCGGCGGGGTAAGCAGTCCGAGCAACTCATCCAGCCACCGGTGAAACTGGTGGCTCTGCATAGCCGCTTTTTGGCTCTTGACGCGAAGAAGCACCGATTTCTCGTGGATGGCATTGCCCAAGAATTTGTCAAGACCCAGCAGCACCTCACAATAGTTCACAACAGTGGCGTCACTTGGCAGTCGATGCTAAGCCCGGATCAACCGGTGAATATCCAGTGTTCGCTGAAAGATGTAGCGAACGGCTTCCTGGGACTCGGAGCAGAACCTACATTTCCGCTCCAGTTTATCGAGGAAATTTTTAACTGTAGATCCCAGCTCGGAGAATACAAATTGTTCAAGGTCGAACGATTGGCCGCCAGCACCGAGCGACCTCACTGAAGTATTTCCACGGGATTTGTTCATGATATCCTGCTCCTCGGCAAATTGCTTGAATTGATGAACCATGCTTGAAATTGTCGGTCTATTTGCTGCAGTTTCTGACCACATCATCTTGAGCACATCGTGTTGAAAGTTGGTGAGATCTTCAGAAAATTTGGGTTGGTAGTCCCTCACAACTTTGGAGGATACCGTGCCATTAGTTCCAGCTCCTCAAGGCACTTCACCAGTCAGCGCTTCCAAGACGCACATCCCAAGAGCGTATATGTTGGACACCACGGATGGAGAACGGCCCAAGATGATCTCTGGAGCTTGCCATCGCACGCATTCCGCTCCAACTTCAATGTTTGGCGGTGGAATGAGGCAACTCCATGCATTGATCTTCGCGATGCCGTTTGTGCCAATTCATATGTCACTGCATCGAAGGTTCTCGACGATGATCCCGACCGCGGTACTCGCGCAGACTCATGCTCGATGCGCTCTCAAACACAGCCAAAAGGGGAGAACTGAGGTGCGACGCGCCAAACACCTCGACTACCTTCGGGTGGTTTAAGCGGAAACTCTTTTCGACAGATTCAGCAAACTGGTCGCACCCCATTTGATGCGAGGCAACCATGACAGCTGAGTTGCGCCACTTCCCGCGAACTGTAGTTATCTCACTCCCACTCCCCACTTGACCAGCATCGATTTTATGCGGAGAGATAAACCAGTCGGGAACCAGCGGCAGTGGTACATTCGCAGCTTCTCGCACTTTCTTCAGCGACAGCATCAGGAGATCTAGCAAAATGGGACTGCATTTGTCTCCTTGCGCACGCAACATGTAATCAACAAGAGTCGCCGCCTCGATCCGATCCTCTTCTTCAATCTCTTGGCCCGCCTTGAGAGGCAACGAACCATCGTTCTTCTCTCGAAAACGCCTCGGCAGCTCAAGTTCGGCGGCACCACACTGCGTCTCCCAGTCATCCTGTGTTGATTGTGAATCGATGGACTTCGCGCCGAGACTTTTCTCCAGGAAGGTAAGCTCAGTGTGGAAATCGCGAAAGTGGGTCGCGATCGATTGACTCGCAATAAATTGAGCGTATACGCCGCTTGATGAGCGCATCGTCTTCAGCCGCACAAAATGGAAGACGATCATGACGAGCTGGAAGACACCGTCTTGATGCGAGTCGGGAGTTTTTGCCAACAGGCTGCAGATATTCCGCAGTCGATCGACCACTCGCTCCCACATTCACTGGAACTCGTGCATTGAGGTACTGAACTCATCCAGAGCTTGTAGCGTCGCGTGATCATTGTTCGTACCCGCGTACGTCAAACATCAGAGATCGGAGAGCATGGTGGCAGCATTCAGGTTTCTCCACTGTGTAGCAAAACCCAGCACAGTCTCGCCGTCCGAATTGCGCGCTTGAGTTGATGCTTCCACACTGATCAGGAGTTTCACCACCTCAAAGTGGCCCGATCTCGCCGCAGCTATCAGAGGCTTAGCTTCTTGTTTATCAGCAACCTCCAGCATCCCGCCACTTCGGAAGCGCGCACCATTGTCAGTCTTGATTCCTCCGGTCGCGACGAGAGGTGCAGATGGGGCATTTTTTTGCAGCACCTCGCGGCGTTCTTGGTTGTTCCAGAAGCAGGGCCACGACCTCGCAATGACCACTCTGAGCCGTGATGTAGAGGAGAGTTGCACCATTCTTGTCCGTTGCTACTGCGTCCGCTCGGGATGCCAACAGCACAGTCACGACGTCGCCGTGACCGTTCTGAGCGGCAATGTGCAGCGGAGTAGAGCCGAAGACATCCCAAGCGTCTACATTTGCTCCATGAACCAGCAGCTTCACCACGACATCTTTGTGTCCGCTCTGAGCAGCAACGTACAGTGGCATCTCTCCATTCGCGTTTGCAGCTTCCACGCTCGCTCGATATGCTAGCTGTTTCATCACCGCGTTTTTGTGGCCATTGCGTGCAGCGTCATGAAGCGAAGTCTCCTCAATCTCGTCTGCAGCATCCACCTTCGCACCCTTCTCGAGTAATATACTTACAACTTCTTTCTTGCCTCGTCTCGCAACCACATGGAGCGACGTTCTTCCTTTCACTGCCGTCACTGCCACGTTCACTCCATACGACAGTAATGCAACCACGATGTCTGTGTGGCCTGCCTCAGCGGCGACATGCAGAGGAGCCACTCCATTCACATGTGCAGCATCCGCATTTGCTTCATGCGCCAGCAGTTCAACCATCACGTCTTCGTGACCGTTCTGAGCGGCGATAAAGAGTGGGGTCGCACCATTCACCACTGCAGCATTCACGTTCGCTCCACGGGACAGCAATGCGACCACCACGCCTCGGTAATCGTTCATTGCGGCGATAAACAGCGGCGTCACTTCATCCTCGTTCGTCGCGTCCACGTTCGCGCTGAGGTCGAGCAGAATTTTCGCCAGCCCGTGGTCGTCGTGTTTGCACGCAGTGCTCAATAGGGTGTTTCTGTCAGGGCTGATGGAGTCCACCAGTGTGCGGTTGTATGACGCCGTTGCAGAAGGAGCTTGCGACAGGCAGCGAGGAGCGGCTCAAGTGATGGGGACGTCGGCGTGGAGGAGGCAGCAGCTCCCATGCGCCTCTTCTTCTTGACTGCGGAGAGCTTCACATGTGTGTATGGATACGGGAGGAGAAATGGATTGATTGAGAAGAGGGTTTGTGTGGGTACGCGTGCATTTTCCATATTCTGTCCAGATCAGTGGTGTGGCAAAGCACTTGGGCGTACTGCGCGGATTACCAGACTCTCCATACTGGACAGAAGTTCAGCATGCATACACTACTACTGCGTGTGTGGTTTGACCTGAATGCACCACACAGCACACAAACTTGCTTTTCTTCGGATACGTGAAATGAGTGCTGTGCACTTATGATCAGAATATTGAGAGATGGTATTAGCCCACAGGAAGACTGAGACGTCGGCGATCCTCACTCAAGTGAATACACACTGACTGTATATGATACTGCCGTTTGAGGACGCTCGCTGGTGGATAGGTAGATACTTAGGATACTGCGCTTTGCCGGAGTCCAAGCACCGCGTCACGCCAGTTCTCAATCGCGGCAACTCACCTCAGCCACGTGCTCATTCTTCCTATTTGAACTATTTGGACGGAGGAGCTTCCAAAATCTAAAGAGGGGTAAAGTTTGCTCACTTGGAACTCAGAGAAAGGTTGGACATCTCCCTCGTCTGCTCACTTTCGTGCATGCCTTTGCGTCTTTGTATTTTGCTTTTTTGTATTGTGTGCTGTTTATGAGTGGGGGAGGGTGGAACTGCTATTGATGATATCCTTCTACTGACTGGGCGGGCGGAGAGAGCACTCGTGGTGCTGATCTATTGATTGATTAGCACCAACGAGCGAGGGTCTGTCTAGTTTTAGTTCTCCAGGCCGCTGAAGAAGCTCGGGCGGCGCACCCACGTGCGCGGCAGCGTCTCTTCATCCGACGCCAGGCGCAGAGTTTTCTCCTGGTCGCGCATGTACAGCGGCTTCTTCTTCTTCGAGATGTCCTTGAGCGCGATCTTCCACTTGCCCTTCACGTCCGTCGGCTTGGCGAAGCTCTTGAGCTCCTCCACCTTGTTGTTCGCCGCCATCTTCTGCAGCGTCAGCGCTTCCTCCGGGTAGAGCTTGTCGGTCGAGCCGTGCTTGCCCAGTCGTCGCACAAGCGGCGGGTAGCCCTCAAACTCGTCGTTCAGGAAGAAGAAGTCCGGGTTGCGGTACGCCTCCTCGTCGATGCCCATCAAGAGCGCTTCGTCGTGTGCACTGAGCTCCTCGTTCTCCTCCTGGTCGAGCGACTGGCGTTCGCGCTTCTGCAGGCGTCGGATCTCCTTCTCGTCGCCCGCGGCCTCCGCGCGCGCGAGCGCAGCGGCTTCTTCGTCCATACGCGCCTGCGCGGCCTCCTTGCCGGCCTTGATCTTGAGCTGGAACTCCTCGTGAGAGAGACCGGCCTCCTCGCCCTTAAGGTAAATAATGGCTTCCACGCGAGGCTTCGTCAAGTGAAACTTGCGCGCGAGCTTCTCCGACGTCCACTTCACTGGGTTCTCCATGAACAGCTGCATCACCTGCTCGTCCAGCTCCTCGTCAATGTCCACGCCGCCCTCGTTGATGTCGGCCTCTTCGTCGAGCTTCAGGTCGCCGTCTTCTTCTTCCTTGGTTTCGCCCTCGACAGCCTCGGCGGCGTCATCACCACCCTCGCCTTCGCCGGCCTCACCCTCACCGCGGGATCCCTTCTCTTCTTCGTCCGCGAGGCTCAAGAAGCGCGACGACGAGCAGAAGCGTACATTGCCACGCGCCGCCGCAGAGCTCTTGAGCGCTGGCACAGCAGACAGCGAGCGCGCGCTCAGCGACGACGCAGCGGCAGAGACGGCGCTGCGAGGTGCGCTGGCGACGGACTGGGCGAGCGCCTTCTTGGCGGCCGCGCGCACGACGCAGCGGTACGCGGACATGCTGCTGCTCTTCCTGCTTGGGGTTGCTCCTTTCTTTCCCAGCCCTTGCTTGGCTTATTGCCCTCGTCACACAGCTAAGCCGTCGGTTGATTTGAGTGGTGGAAGTCCCCAAGCTCCGATCTACTACCGGTACGAGTACCGGTTTTATTAAAAACGCTAAATTACCGGTATTGTCTTGTTTGTTTTTTATCTTAAATCAGTAGATTTCTGAATTTTTGATAAACCAGAAATCTACTTTTAAGATAGAAAAGGCAAACAAGGCAATTTGAAAAAACCGGTACAAATACCGGTAATACATAAAAATACCGGTAGTGTACCGGTTTAAAAAAGGGGGTCCTCTATTCAGGCGGCTATTTCGCTGTCAAGTGTGCCTATCGCATCTAACACAAGCCTTCCCAATCCCATAGTAAACAATAGCAGCAATAGAAAGTCTATACCAAAGAGGCACTGAACGTCAATCCCATCGATCCATCGATCGATCAGACAGCGGCCCGAAGCGCCTTGGGACGGACGCCTGGACGCTACGTACGCGTGCATATCTCTGTATATCCAATCCCCTCCTCTCCCTTCTTCAATAGATAGACTGCAGCTGCATGGACGCCGTCAAACAGCTGCTGCTGCGCTTCGTCCGGCGCCACCACGCGCTCGTGGCGTTCGTCGTGGGCTCGTCGATCATCGCGGCGGTCGTCTACGAGCTCACGCACGGCGGCATGCCGCGCACGATGGTGTACGACGCGCCCGCGCTGAACGCAATCGACCTGCGCGGCCACCGCCCGCACGCGATCTGGCGCGACGACGACGAGTTCGAGTGTCTCGGCTGGCGCGCGACGTTCAATTGCGACCCGTACGGACCGCGGGATCGCTCGCGCGACCGCAAGTGCAACGAGCCCATGCCACGCGTGAGCGGCTACTGCGAGGTGCGCAATGCGACGAGCGGTGAGATCTTCCACGTGATGCTCGCGACGTGCAAGTCCTGGCGTTGGTGGCTCGTCAAGTCGCTCACATGCAACGACGCGCGGTACTTCACGGACTTCAGCATCCGCGCGGTCGAGTATCAGCACTCGCCGGCGATTGCGCTGCCACCGCCTCAAAAAGCATTGGCAGTCAGCAAGAACGCGAATAACAAGAAGAACCAGAATAAGGACGCCGCAGCGAAGAAACTCGTACCGGTAGAAGACGAACCGCCCGTGTCCTTCGAGCGCGGCGTCGTGCTCATCGGTTTCCCCAAGGCGATTGCAGGCGTGTACGCGATTATCCGTTTGTTGCGTCATCTCGGCTGCGCATTGCCCGTGGAAGTGTGGATCGACCCGCTGGAGATGCACCCCAAGCACTCGATACTGATGGAGCTCGTGAAGAACCACAATGTGTACCTGCGCACGATCGAGGACCCGAGCGCGACTAAGTTCCACGCCAAGCCCTACACGATCTACCACAGCCGCTTTGAGAGCGTGCTGTTCCTGGACTCGGACAACATCCCCGTGCGCGACCCGACGTATCTGTTTGAGACCCCGGAGTTCACCAAGTTCGGTGCGATTTTCTGGCCGGATTTCTGGCGCCCGTCGCTCGACACAGCGTTCAACGTGCAGGAGCAGAGTGCGTTGTGGCAGCTGCTGGACATGCCGTTCATCGACATGTTTGAACAGGAGAGCGGCCAGGTGCTGATCAACAAGACCAAGAGCGCCGACGCGATGCACAAGCTCATGTTTTACTCGGCGAACGTGCCGCGGCTGCTGACAGACTGGGAGCTCGTGTACGGTGACAAGGACCTGTTCCGGATCGCGTGGCTCAACACGTCGACGCCGTTCCACTTTGTGCAGCACGTACTCGCGCTCGGCGGGCTCTACGACAAGGACGAGGACTTTTTCTGCGGCGTGGCGATGATCCAGCGCGACCCGCAGGGCGACATCATCTTTATGCACCGCAACCAGGAGAAGCTGAGCGGCCGGCGCAACCAGAAAGTGCTGATCACGCACTACCAGAAGTTCACGGGCGGGGACGGCGCTGCGTCTTCGCTCAAACGCGACCTGGAGAAGTACCGCATCCAGTGTAAAGTGCGGCGACTCGGCCAGTACGTGTGCTTCCGGATAAACCCCGTCGCTCCCCAGGGTGGGGCGACGCCTCTACTGACCAAGAGTCTGGAGGGGACAAAGTACCCTCAGGTGGAGAAGCAGGCGATCCACTTCTCGATCGAAGGCCGCAGTCTGCTGACGAAGACCGAAGAGGCCGAGATCGCGGCGATTGAAGAAAAGATCCTGGGCAAGCAAGCAGCAGAGGCCGAGGCGGCGCTCGTGAAGCGCAAGACGTCAGACCAGACGTGGTACACGCTCGTGCTCTGCGGAGCGATCGTGACGCTGGGCGTGCTCTGGAAATGGAACGCGCACTGCAAGCGCCAGCAGCGAGCAAGCGAGGCTTCTAGTGGTGGTAGTGCAAGTACTGGCGCTAGACCGACGTTAGGCTCGGCGGACCTCGAGGCGTCCGGGCTGAACGCGCAGGCAGCAGCTACTGTTCGAAGAAAGAAGTCCATAACCATGCAGTACGACGACCAGTATATCCTCTGAGTGCGATGATGGATGGATGGTGTTGTTGGTCAGAACCAGCGAGAGCCGAAGGCTTTTTTCCGAACGAGTTCCAGGGACAGACTTCAACCCACACCAGACAACCTTTAGATTTTGATAGCCTCGAGTGAAATAAATCCAATAGAAGACGATGCACAACCGACCAACTGCTCGGAACCACGTAAAGCTTGCACTTGTGCTGTGAATGAATGACATAAAGAGGAAGGAAGAGAGAGAGAGAGAGAGAGAAGTGGTATGGGAATCAGGTTCAAGCAGAGGAGAAAGAAGAGAAAGACTCGGACTTCCTGGGTCGTGATGTCATCAGAGAGTCTCACGTGATTTTGGCCGATTGCTCGCCCGCAAGAAGTCCCTTTGGCACATGAGAGTGAAGGTGGAGAACAGCTTTGAGTGAGCAATCGTAAACTTTTCAGGGTCTGTTTACAGTTTTCTGATTCAACAAGGAGGGCAAAGCAAAGGTTGACAACAGAAAGCAGAATAATTTATATATATTTGGGTCTGTGGGGGTGCTCTATGGTAAAGTCGATGGTAAATAATGTACTGGGCTGGCTCGCTCTTTCTTTCTGACGGACCTGGAGCATCAAAATTGCTCGCCTTCTCGTGAGGAGATGGTGGCGCGTTCTTAGATAAGGGGCTTTTGCGTCGGGCGGGTGTGTTTTACTGTTTACTAGTGTACGGATGGAGAGGTAGGCTGTCAGACAGACTAGACGAAGATCCAGCTCTGCTGCACCTGCTCGACCATGGCCGAGGTGAACTTGCCGCACGGCGCCTCCTGCTGGCGGCGGAGCACTTCGTCCAGCAACAGCGCGAACGAGCTCTTGTCGTACGGGCTCATGAAGAACGAGGAGGACAACAGATCGCACTCGTCCACACCATCCACGCCCTGGTCCTTGGCGAACTGCAAGAGGATGAACACGCCGAAGCGCGCCACTTCCTCGCAGTCCGTGAGCATCCACTTGAGGCCCTTGAGGAAGTTCTTGTGGTCCGCCTGCAGGAACAGCTTGCGGTTGCCCTTGTGACGGCAGTGATCCTTGATCATCTTGGTTACTTCGAACAGCGTGTCTGGGTGCAGCTCAGCGTTGAGCTCCTGGATCAGACTCGCCGCCTCTTTCTCCTTGATCGCGTGGCGGCGACCGGCAATCTCTTGCTTCGCGTCCAACCACGGCTCGAGCGACTTGCTCAGGAACGGCAGCGCCTCGTCGTCGATATCGCTACAGAGCGAGCGGATGTACTCGGTGAGCTCGACAAACTTGGTCTCGTCGCCAAACTGGCGCACAAAGTCAATCTCGTAGCTGTCTTGGGACGACGAGGCGTCCGCAGCGCGCGTGAGCTCGATAGTGAACGCGATCTCCTCGGCGACGCAAAGCAGGTTCACCTTGATCGACCACTGCTTCACGACCTCAAAGTCGCAGTCAAAGTTCAGCAGCGCGGACTTCAGCGTATCCATGATCTTGGTGGGGCTCTGGCGGGATGGGATGCTCGGGTTCACGCAGAAGTAGTTGCAGCTCTCCTTCTGGGGGACGTCCACCTTGTCGCTGTATGAGGACGGCGACAGTGGCGACGAGGTGAATGTGAATGGGGAGGCAAACTCGGTGTGGGACTTCTTCGGGGCGTTCTCCAGCACAAATACTGGGGTCTTGCCTGGCTTGTTAAAGAAACTGGATTCCGAAAAGGATTCCGAGTTAAAAACCTGAAGGGATCGATCAAAGGAGCGGAAGTGGAGTGAGTGTCATGATGGGCAAGCCGTGTATTTGTGGCGGGAAGTGACAGAATAGAATAACAAAGCAAAACACAACGTACCAGGTCGCACGGGCCGTTCGCGAAGACGTGCTGGGTGTCGCGGTACTTGGTCGATGGCACAAAGAGTGCGTCGTCGTCTTCATCCACGATCGCCTGGTGGCACGCCGCCATGTCGGCGCTGAACGCGGCGGGGGCGGTGGGCGCGATGAACGCGACGCCGTTGTCGCTGTGTACCTGCTCGACCGAGAACTCGAGCTCGTCGTCGTCGTAGCTGGACGCGTAGAACGCTGGCATGAACGCGGGCGGCGCAGCTGAGCTGCTGCCGTTCGGACTGCTGTGGTGGTTCATAATGTGTGTACGGGTGGTGTGGTTGCGGGGGAGGAAGGCTTTCCGGAAATGCCTGGTGCTTGCGCTTCTTGCTCGCTCGTCTTTGTGTGGGCTGTTGCTATCAGCTTCGTCTTCTCTCTTCTTCGCGTGCTCTGTCGTTTTCTGTCACCCTCACTCGCCTTTGCAGGTGCCAAAAGTGCTGAAACCCTTTCTCCACAGAGAAAGTTCCCACAATTACAACTTCTCATTGGCTGAAAAGGGGACGAGGCTGGGTGAGTGATGGTCGCGTCGGACATTTTCCATTCTCTCTGCAACATTTTAGGCAGGTGGGATGCAGAAGAGCGGCTAAAATGTAGAGCGGGTAGGGTAGAAAGTTTAGTTCTATCCAATGGGTGGTGCAAGCAAATCATTCAATGAACGTGATTGGCGGAATAGATGCGATTTAGAGACAGGTGGGAAATATCCAGCGTCCATATTTTTTTCTCGTGCAAGTCGATTTTGAAATTTCGGACCATCATTTGTCTTTTTGGTTGAAAAACGTGCGAAAAAGAAAAAGGTCGCGACGAATCAGAAAGTCGACTTTGATGGACGCGTTTACGAACAAAACAAAAACTGCTCGAGCTGTGCGTGAGACGCAAATCTCTTGCAGGTTGTTTCGGTCAAACGAGGTTGAAAGTTGGCAGAGGATCATGCAGCATTCCTGCGAACTTTTAACCTGGATGGGTTTCAGACTTGGATTTTGTATTATTCCAGGTGCACCAGGTGCAAACAAGTAGATGCAATAAAACGTCACCCTCAATCGGAGATCTCATGAAAGACAACTCAGGTGATCTAATTGGCAGGTGGTCAAAAATTACAATTTTGCAGTCAATAGGTAGGTAGAGCTATAAATAGACCTATAAAAAGTGCAACAAATTTTCCTACAGCCAATCAAAGTGTCGTATTTAAGAAACTATAGACCAGATCAAAAAGGTCAAATACAAAAGCATCAGTTACTCACTCATGGCGTTTTGTGAGTGATGGTCGTACATGTTCAGATCGTCTCCGATCTGACTTCCTTGTGGTCTTGTGCAGCGCTCATCGACAGCTCCACTCAGTTTACTTGACCAGGTACCAACTAACACGCAGAAACAAGTTGTACCCATCTATCACATATCAGTTCCACTTCAGCGGTCACGATCGCCAATACTGGTGCACCGCAATCACATTATCTTGGGTCCAGGATCCTCAGCCCACTTGTGCACTTGTGGGTTGAGCTTCTGCTCCACCGAACTTGCGTCTCACTCGTGAATATTATCCTATCGGGTGCATGCACCAGGCAATTTTGAGAAGTGGTGGTGCTCGCTAAGTCTTGTGGTTTTGTTGGTGGTTGAAGGCTGAGAAACCTGCGATATGATCAGGTTCTGCCTGTTCTGCTTTGCATGACAAAAAGCGAACTGCTGAGAGAGCGTGAGACCATGGTTGACTGAAAGGCCCCATGGTTCCTGGCTAGAACAGCACTCATACTTACAGAAACTCGGCACCACAGGGAAGCATCGCTTGAATGCATCAATGCCATTTAATAAAAGTAGATTTCAGCTATTATACAATTGAATCCATTCGGAATGCAACCAGTCCACTCACATCATCCACACACTTACATACTTCACGCAATCTCCATCATCTTCTGCTGCGTTTTCTTTGGTGTTGCTGTAGCTGCATTCCTATCTGAGCCACACCACAATCACCGAGACGTTGTCCGACGTGCCTCTGTAGAGCGCTTCCTGCACCAGGTAGTTGGCGATCTGCAGCTTGCGGCGCTTCCGCGCGGCTTTGATCATGCTCCGGTCACTCTTGTACTGCTGCGACCACTCAAAGATCGGCACGCGTGTGTCCGAATGGCCGCCGCTTCGCCAGGACTCGCGTCCGCCCAGCTCGCCGCTCATGACATCTTTCACAAACGTGACCACTTCTTCGCTCGTAAACACGTCCCAGAGTCCGTCCGAGGCGATGACGATAAACTCGTCTCGGTTCTCGTCACGCTTGAACGCCTTCACTTCCGGTTCACCCGAGACGAAAGGACGAAGATCGCGGTCGCCGATCGCGCGCGCGACTGCGAGATTGCCGTTGATGCGGTAGGCTCCGTAGGGCTCAATGGGCTCGCCCTGCGCATCCACATACCCGTGCCACCTGACTGTCCCACCGAGCGACTCAATGCGGCTCTGCTCGCTCGGATCGTTCGGTTTGTGGTCGCGCGTGAGTTCGATTGCGTCGCCGCTGCGACACATCACAGCGCGACAGTCGCCGACGTTGATCGTGTAGATGACGTCGTCGTAGAGCAGCACGCCGACGGCTGTCGAGCCCTGGTACTTCCACTCGTTCTTGCGCGCGATCTCCGCGTCCAATTTCTCCATTGAAGTCTTTAAAATGTCGAGGATGTGGTTGCGTTTCGCGAAACTGGTCACCACCGGCATATCAGGAGAAGGAGGCAGCACTGGGGCTGGCATCTGGTTGGTAGTGCGGATCATGAGTGCCTCGATCGTCGCAACCGCGCGCTCTTCATCCAGCTTTCGCAATTCCGGCGCCAGCATCGAGAAATAGTGCTTGCGCAGGTACTCGGAGACCGCTGCGCCGCCGTGGCCGTCGTACACCGCCGCGAACCGCTTGCAGTCGGAGACAAACGACGTGTCTTCCATCTTTGAGCGGTCGCCGCGCACCGCCGCGCTACTGATGATAAAACGCTCGGGTCCGTTGCTCGTCTTGCGCTTGCGAAGCGCTTTGCTGGTAATCGGCGGAGGACCCGCAACACTAGCCGATGAAGGTTGTGGTGTCGACTTGCTGCTCTCTTCCTCTGTGATGCTGCCCTGCTCTTGGGTGATTTTCGCTAACGAGTCAGCTTCGGTAGTCACCGGCTCTGCAAGCGCTTCATTATTGCTCGCGTTAACCATCACACCAGCAGCTACAATACCGGCAGCGCTACAGCCCAGTAGCGACACGCCAAACAGCGCTCGCCAGTTCTTGCACTGACTGTCAGCAGGCAGTCCATCCTGCTGACAGGGGATCTTCGTCTTCAACGGTGAGATCTCATGGAGTGGTGAGGATAATAATCCGACTGGAAATATCTGTGGGGACGATTGCGATGAAGAGGTGGGCGTCGTCGTGGAGAAGCGCTGGGATTGGAACCCCAAACGCACACACGCTCCATTGCTGGTACTGGCGGTGGTGGTGGTCGCAGCGGCGGCCGAGCGCTCGCGTGGACACCGCCAGCGCTCGCACTTGCTCGCCGTGAGCGCGCTCGCGCGTCCGCGCAGAGCCGCTCCTGCCTGCATCGCTTTTCTTTTTGGAGCTTTCGGGCGGTGGGGATTTTTTTTAAATGGCGGAAGAGTGAGTGGGCGACTGCTCTCAGAACTTCAAGCTGCGAGCATTCCGATTTAGAACTCCTTTACCCTTATATAGGTATACAATTTTGCCCTATTTAACATCAAGAGAAGATAGATAAGCCCTATTAGAGAGATTTTGAGTCCGTTTTATGATTCGCATGTTGGATCTCCTCACGTCCCTCAACGAATCAGGTTCTGGCGGTGCAGCATCATCGTGCACAACAAGGCAGGCCAAGCAAGCCAACTTGCCCTTGGGCTGGTCTGTCAATATCAGTGCTTTCGTTTGTGTGTATTTTTTCTATCATATCATCGCGATCGCTACTTCTAATGCTTGGAGTCGAGTGAGCTAGCGAGTGGTGTTGCGTTGCGTACTGACTACCGGTGTCCAATACGATTCAGCTCGTTCTGTCAGTGCCGCTTGATACAAAGGGACCTACTTCGAAGTTCCGAGGTCTCTGGGGAATGGTTTAAGCTTGCTCAGTCCTTCCTCCGGTAGCTTTATAAGTGAGCCCGTCCAAACCCTCGAGTCCCAGTATTGTCAACCAACCAGCGCAACTGCAGCCACTGAGTCCACGTAAATCCCATACTCGCACACTCGCTCCCGCCCTGTCGTCGCTACCTATCTTCGTCGTCATGTGCTATTCTCTAACTCTCCTTCGACTCTATGGGTTTCCACCGACTCGGTAACCGCTCGCGCGCCGGTCGCGCCTTGCACCACACGAACGCGATGATCATCACCACGTATGACAGCAGGAAGAGGGCGACAATGTACTGCACGCTCATGGTCCTCGGACCGCCGTCACTCGAGTTCATCCGGTGCAGCGCCGCGTCCCCGAGCAGCAAGTTGCGCGCTTCTATAGAAAACTGGATCGCGAGGTCCTCGATCGCCGCGTAGATCGTCGTGTCGATGGGCGTGACCTGCGCGGCGGGCCGTCCGTCCGAAAGTGACTGCGTGCCGATGTAGTAGCAGCACTCCTTGTGCGCGTACACGGCCTGGAAAATCCGGTAGTCCTTCGGGTCGCCGTCCAGCGAGTACTCCTGGATGTGCGTCATGATGCGCGGCTGGTCGAGCGAGCCGTCGAGCTTGATGCTGTTGCGGTGAAAGAACACGAGGTCGCCCTGCACGTCGTGCTGGATCATCGCGAGCCCGCAGAAAATACCCTTGTCCTTGGTGAGGTCCAACCCGCCGACCGCCGGCGGGTACGTGATGTAGTGGAAAGGCTGGCTCGCATTGAGCCACGCGAGTCGGAAGAGGTCCTTGTCGCCCCAGATCAAGTGCAGCTTCTCCATGAGCCGCGGCTCGTGGGTCGAGTAGTACATGAGCTTGTCGAGCGCCTTCTTGCTCTTCAGCCGGTTGATCAGCACCTGTCCGCTCTCCTGCTCAAACATGTCGACGTACTCCACACCCGTGAGCTGCCAGAGCAGACTCGTGTTCGTCAGTTGGAACAGCGAGTTGGGCGGCTGCCAGTAGTCCGGCCAGAAGATCGCGCCGGTTCTCAAAAACTCGGGTTCTTCAAACAGGTACGTCGGGTCTTTTGCTGGCAGGTTGTCCGCATCCAACAGCAGGATGTTGTCAAAGTTGCTGTAGTACACTGCGTAGGGTTTCACATGGAACCCTTGCGCACGTTTGTCAAAGATCGGGCGCATACGCACGTTGTAGTCGGCGAGCAGCTTGTGCACAATCGGGTTGTCGATCGACATCTCGTCGGGACGGTACCAAAGCTCGACCGGCAACTCGCACCCCTGCACGCGCAGCATGCGGATCGTCGCGTACGCCGACGGCAGCACTTTGTCGTAGATGATCATGATCACGCCGTTCGTGGGCTTGCGCTTCGCGGCATGTGCTGGCAGCGCCAGTGACAGCGCCACGGGCGAGTGCTCGTAGTTGACCGAGTGCAAACCGTATTCGGAGAAATCGCGCGCCATGTCGCACGTGTAGTGACCATTTGGGAGCGAGTCGCAGGAGCTGATCATGAGCTTGAAGAGGTCGCCGGACGTGCGGTTGCGCACGATGCAGTAGCCGGCCATTTGCTGTCCGATCTCCTCTGAGCAGCCGAGGAAGTCCTTCTCGGGCTCTTTCGTCGCGGCCTCAGCCTCGAGCTCCTCTTCGGACTTGCTGCCGTCATCAACGCACGTCTGGATGCGCTTCCATCCCACGCACTCGAAGGTGCGGTTAGTCCACGGCGCCAGTACGGGCGTCGGCGCCATGTGGATGCCGTCGTCTTTCGTCTCGGTGCTGAGCGGGTTGATGTGGATCGGACGCGACTGGCCCACCGTAGGCGCCTTGCCCGTCAGGTGGAGCACGACATAGGCCCCCACGAGCAGGAGCACGATCCATTTCTTGTGCTTCACGCGCGTGTGCAGAAACACAAGCAGCGAGTAGAACAGCACGAACACGCGCTGGATCAGCATGTTGTCTGTCTGCTTCGCTACTGCGTCTGCTGTTGTTTTCGCGCTAGAATATCAATGCACCGTGCGTATCACGTGCACACAACCTACATACACACAGAAAGATACAACAAAGAGAGGGGGATACACATCAGCATTAAGCCAACAAGCACAAGAGAGCCCTCCGAGGTCAACAAACCCGCATTCTGTGTCGTTCGTTCATTCACCTTTCAAGGGTTACGCTGCACTCTAAGAAGGGGCACTACAGGTTGCGTGTGAAGGAAGACAGGGGCGGCCTCTCGTAATGGGCTCTGCACTCGCAGACGTCGAGGCTGCTCACGTGTTTCACTCGCGCGCGCACGCGGTCGAATGGGAGTGGGAATGGCGCTCCCCGCACTCACTCGCGCAGGTTAAAAATGGACTGCCACGCAGAGACGAACGACGACCCGCCTGCAAACCCATACGGCGCTCTATTGAGAGCGAAGTGCTTACTCTCTCGCTCCTCCTCTTCTTCCCCTCTCCACCTTTGAAATTGCGTAAGAAGGCCGCTTTCATTGATCAGTTGTATGCAATAAGCTTGTATGCTATATAAAACGATTTATGTTATAGGAGGTACTGTACCACGTGGTGCCATAATCTTTGACCTAATTTGAGGTGGGACACATAACTATGATCTCACCAGCAGGCGTGCGTGTCAGCCGTGGAGCATGTCACAGGTTGTCTGTCTGTCAATCAAATCAATCAATCCGCCTGTTCCATCATGAATGGAATGGACCCATCGTTTCACATGGCTTCATCTTTTTATTTACACACAACCACACACATGAACCACAGAGACGGGCTCTTCCATTAAGCCACACAAGCGCCTGTTTACGATCTCTCTCCACACTAGTACAAATCAGTCTTCGATATCACCCACTCAAGGCACCTTGGGCTTCACACGCTCGCTCCTGCTACTGCTGCTGCTGCCACCATTCACGGCGAACCCCTGCGAGATCCCCGACACCGCCGCGCCGAACATCTCCTCTTTTTTCGAGACACTGATGTGTGCACGCGCGCTCGCGTTCGAGTTGGTGCGGCGGATACGCGGGTGGAGCTTGTCGATCTTACGCGACGAGCCCATCGAGGCAGCTGCGAGCATCGCTTCGCGCGATAGCATGTCGTTCTGGTCGTTGCTGCTCGTCAGACGGTGCTGATGCACCAGCGAGCGCACCGAGCGCCGCATCGCGTACACAAAGTGCATGAGCCACAGGTACGGCACGGTCCACTGCACGAAGAGGTAGACCACGAACGCGAGCAGCAGGTACCGGTTCGGGATCACAATGTGCAGCACGCAGCTGATAATGAGGTACAGCAGGATGCGCGCCGTGTAAAACGTGTCCTCCCACGAGAACATGAGCTCGATGTTGTTGATGATGCTCGACCACCACGCCATGTTATTCTGCACCGACTGGAGCGTGCGCTTCGTCTCGTGGTCGATCGTCACGTGAGTCATCTTGTTCATGAGGTGGTTAAAGCCCGACGGCAGGTTGTACTGACGGAACTGACCGTTGTTCGCCTCACCATTCGCGCCGTCTGCTCCAGCGCCGCCAGCTCCATTAACGCCATTAGCTCCGTTCTCGCGTGCGCTCTCTTTCCTATCGGTGAATGAGTGGATGTTCAGCTCAAAGTAGTTGCGCAGCACGAACGCGATAAGCGCCAAGTGGATGACCACAGGCACCCACTGCAGCGACAGACAGAGCCACACGCAGAGCGCGAAGCACATGAACGAGTGCGTCGGGTGTTCCCAGTTCAGCGTCGGCAGGATCGTCCACACGACCTCCAGGTACGGCCACAGGTTGTCCAGGAGAACCCAGAAGTTGCTGTACAGATGCGCCGCCTGGAACTCGGGCCAGTCGTACACGTAGCCCTGCTCGGACGAGAAGTACGAGCAGAACTCGGCCATGCGTGAGAATTTGTAGTGCAGCAGCACATGGATCCTCCCAGCGCGCGCGTCGTTGTTGAGTCCCGCGCGGTGCAGCTTCTCGGGCAACAGCAGGTCGAGCCACTTGTTGTGGCGCCGCTGGTCCATGAGCTGCGTGAGCGGGATCGTGGCTTCGCCGAGCTTGGTCGGCTGACTGAGCTGCCCATAATTGTAGACTTCAAACACGAGCTCTGCTCCCGGCGCGCACACGTTGAACACAAACGTCTCGTGCCAGCGCGGGTTGAGCGTACGCGACTTCTTCTTCGTGCACTTGATACTCTTGAGGTCGTTACCCCACTCCTGACCGTGGGACCACTTGCCCGTGAGCATCACGCGCACGAACGGGTCGCTCGTGATCGAGTCGGTCGACGGCAACCCGATCGCCTCCACGACCTTGACGTAGAGCTGTCCGATGTGCACGCGGCCTTCGATCACAGGGTCGGCCTTCGTTTGGATCTGTGGCACGATGAACAAACAATAGTGCAGGTTAGCGCTCGCTTCATATAACAGAGAGACACAGACACAAGCGGCGTTGTACGAACATCGTGCGCCACCTCTGCGGTAGAGTGGCCCGACCACTCGAGCGACGCAAAGTGCTCGTCGACGGCCGCATAGCAAGTGTTGCAGACGCGCATTGGCTGTAAGCACACAAACCCCATTCACTGCGTTAGTCATCATGTAGCCATCCAAGTGGAACACACAGTGGCTTCATTGAAATAGGAAAGAAACTACTCACAAATGGGTCCGACACGGATATCCGCCGCTTGTGTGGTGAGCAGTTGTGGCAGATCACGTTCCCGCAGCGACGACAGTGGTGCTTCAGTATCAAAATACACAAAGGTATCAGTTCAAGCGCACTTGCGGGATACCAGACGACATACACAAAATCGGCTGTGAGACTAACGCTAGTACCTTGCGCGTGAGCAGCGTGAAGGGCGTGTTGCAGTGCATGCAGTTGGAGGTCTCTTCGTCGTAGACCCACTGCAGCGCGCGCTCGCCTCCCGCACTGGCGGTGACGAGCGCGCCGGTGCCGCCGCTTCCGCCGCTGCGGTTCAGACTGGAACGTCCGCCCGCAGCTGGCAGGTTCCCAAAGATGGTCGCCATCTTAGAGCTTTTTCTTCTTCAGAGTCGCTATGGATCTCTCTCTCTCTCTCTCTCTCTCTCTATTGCGCGCACGCTCGCTGGTCGGACGCCAATGCGGAAGCTTCTGTGGTGCTGAAGTGTGTGTGTGAGATCGGAACGATTGAGAGAAAATCAGCTGATGAGGAGGGAGGGGTACAAATAAAAAATCGAGCAAGCAGATCAGGAGGGGGTACAATTAAACAAATTAAAATAGCGGTTTCAATCTAATACATAACTATATTTACGTATATAACCTTGATATTTTTACTTATTTTATTTTATTAGCAAAATGTATAATAATAAAGCTGATATACATTATAATACTTTCAGTTTAAAATTTAATTTACACCAATAGCCAAGTCTCGTTCCAGAAAGTCAACACGTCACCACTTTGCCTGCCATCCCATCACCGGCATTCGTCGATTGGATTATTGCACAAGCCACCACGTGGAGCGAGTAGCATCAAGCGCCAGCAACAGAACAGAACGCAGAGACAAGATGGCGCAGCTCAAGCAGCGCAAGGGTGCCACAGCCACTAGCAGCAAGTCCAGTACCAGCAACTCCAAGAACATCAAGACGGATGATGTAGCAGCAGCAACACCAGCTGAAGACGAAGACGAGCCCAACGACTGGTCGTCGATCCTGCTGCTGCTGCTGCTCTACACGCTGCAGGGCATCCCGATGGGGCTGTCGTCGAGCATCCCGTTCATCCTGCAGGAGAAAGTGGGCTACGCGGACCAGGCGACGTTCAGCCTCGTGTCGTGGCCGTTTAGCCTCAAGCTGCTCTGGGCACCGTTCGTCGACTCGCTCTACAGCCGCCGCTTCGGCCGCCGCAAGTCGTGGCTCATCCCCGTGCAGTTTATCTGCGCGGCGCTCATGATTGGCGGCAGCATGTTCATCGGTGACTTGCTGGGCGAGCAGGAGGGCCAGAAGCCGCACGTCGTGTACCTCACAATTTTCTTCTTCGTGCTCTACTTCATGATGGCGACGCAGGACATCGCGGTGGATGGCTGGGCGCTCACCATGCTCTCGGGCAAGAACGTCGCGCACGCGTCTACGTGCAACTCAGTGGGGCAGACGCTCGGCTTCTTTGTCGCGTATGTGGGCTTCCTGGCGCTGCACGACCCGGCGACGTGCAACTCGTACTTCCGCGTGACGCCGCAGGACGAAGGGCTCATCAGTCTGCCAGGATTCATGAACTTCTGGGGCTGGGTCATGTTCATCACGACCGTTGGTGTGTGGCTGTTCAAGAAGGAGAAGCAGGACCTCGAGGAGGAGAAGCTCAGCATTAAGGAGACGTACCAGCAGATGTACTCGGTGCTGCGCCTACCGAGCGTCATCTCTCTCTCGGTCATCCTCCTGACGTGTAAAATCGGCTTTGCCGCCGCCGAGGCGGTCGCGTCGCTCAAGCTCGTGGAGTACGGCATGAAGAAGGAGAAACTCGCGCTGCTGTCGCCGATCCTCATTCCGCTCGGCATTGTCATCCCCGTGTTCCTCGGCCGCTTCATCAAACCGGACAAGCCGCTCAACCTCTTTCTGGTCGGCTACCCGTTCCGCATGGCGTGCGGAATCATCTACGCTGTGATCATCTACATGACGCCGTCGGTCATGGCGCACGACGATGAGGGCGTGCACTTTTACTTTTACGGGTTCATCCTGCTCGCTGGCGCGTTCCATGAGCTCGCAGCGAACATGATGTACGTCCCTCAGGTATGACACCCTTGCGAACTTTATACCATGAACGCAGCCTTGCCATGGAGTCATGACTGGTAGACTGACTGTGTCTTACAACTTTGTTGATAATGCATACAGATGGCATTCTTTGCGCGCATCAGCGATCCGTCGATCGGCGGCACGTACATGACGTTCCTCAACACGATTTCGAACCTCGGCACCAAGGTACGTGCACACACTCTCGCTCACTATACAGTCTGACCGACGTGCTCACTGACAATACATTATTTTCTCTCTGCAACATTTCTAGTGGCCCAACTCGGTGAGCCTTGCGGCGGTCGACTACCTCTCGACCCGCGAGTGCCTCGGCGGCAAGAGCCACGATGAGATCCTTGCGATCGGTTCGCACACGTGCTCGAACGCGGAAGAACGCGCCGCGTGCACTGGTGCTGGCGGCGAGTGCCTCATCGTGACCGACGGCTTCTTTGTGGAGATTGTGATCTGCCTGGTCGCGGGCATTCTCTGGCTTGCGTACTTCCACCGCCGCGTCGCATTCCTGCAGAACCTCAAGATCGACAAGTGGCGCATCGGCAATACCGCGTCGGACTAAGTGATGAACCAACTAGCCAGCCAGGCATCCATCCACGCATCCAGGATATATAGCCCAGCTACTCAGACTTTGGTTCTTGTGCGTCATGTGCGTCTTTAGATTTGCTTTTCATAACATTCTCGTTCATAAAGTTAATATACCCGACAACTACATCAGCCCCAACGTATTCACACGGAACCATTGTTGCTCGTTTAAAATAATGACCGCAGCATTCTGTGTTGACTTTCGCTTTCCTGTTTGGTTGGCTGCGCCATAGAAATAGGATCAACCACGGTCTCTCTTCTCTCTGTTTGTAAAAATGTTGCTGTTTTCCTACACAATCAAATCTGCTGGGTTTGCTAAATCGCCGCCGAGACACGCTGCGACGTGTGCCGCTGCGACGCCACGAGCGTAGACCGGAACACGTCCTGCGGTGCGAACTTGACGCGCGGCTTGGGCTTCGCCTTGTTGCCGCTCTCCAGGTGCGCCGACTCGAGTGCCAGACGGAACGACTCGATCTGCTCCTGCATCTCCTCGTCCTCGTCCTCAAACTGCGACTCGAGGAAGATCGCGCTCGGGTTCTGGCGCGCGAGCCGCATCTTCTCCTGCAGATCCTGCGGGATCTCGGCGCTGCTATTGGACTTGGATGTGGAGCTCTCGTCCGAGCTGTCGGCGTCGCTATCGTTGTCTTCATCGTCGTCTTCATCCTCTTCGTCTTCTTTATCTGACTGTCGCTTATTAGAAGAGTTCTGATTGCTGTTGGCGTCATTATTGCTGCTGGACTTGGTGTTGACTCTATTCAGTGTCTCCTGACTTTGGTTCCGTGTTCCACCCGAAGACAACTTGGCGGCCTGAGTTGCTGATTGTGAAGTCGAGGAGGTCGCAGTAGTAGCTGCCGCTTTTTTCTTTTTCTTCTTCTTGTTCTTCTTCTTCTTGCTTCCACCGTTAACGCCATCGCCATTCTCTGATTGCCCCTCAGCTGCTGCTAGTGTTGATGATGTGTGCATGTGACAGTTCTTCCCACTGCCATTGGCTCCAGACTTGGTCGCCGACGACGGACGACTGCCGCCGCTGCCGTTGATGAAACTCACGAGCTCGTCGACGCTCGGCTGGTCAAACTCCACGAGCTCGTACTCCTCGGTCGAGAGGTCGTGGTCGAGCGAGTTGAACATGTCGAAGTCAAAGCCCGACATCCCACTGCGGAGCTCTACAAGAATTGAGGTAAGCGAACACAGTACAGCATATGTTACAAGATCAGCAAAATTGACCGAGTAATAAAACCAGAGCCGGGAGCACTTGTGTGAAGGAAGCACGCACCACAGCTGCACTCCATGGCGGCAGACGAGTCCTCGAGGCCGAACTTCTGGCGGATCTCGTGCGCAGCCTCGGTCGCCGACATGATCTGCGCGATCGAGCGGCACGTGAGGTCCACGAGTGGCTGGATGTCCAAGTGTGACGCCACCTACCATGTTCAAAAAGTGAAAAATCAGTACAATACAGTGATCGTGATGTTATTAGCGGCATCACAGCCCTCCAGCCAGGACGACACGAAGAGCTTGTGAATAACTAACTGTACCTTTGCCAGATCGCAGAGTGTCTTCGAGTCCAATTGGAGGAAGCTCTCGTCCCATGCGTGTAGCGCCGTCTCGTGACCCTCGACCTGCTGCTTATACAGACAGCTGAATATGCGCACGTCCACACAAATCACCGCATCAGTCAGTACAAACCAGCCAAGAACACATTTAGATTCATCTACAAATGAGCGTATCCAGCGAGGGAGCTAAGAGTATGTGGGCATAGCGTACCGGCAGTAGAAGAGCGCGAGCTCGACGCTGTTGCTGGGCACGTCGAAGATCGGGATCATGTGCTGCTTCACCATCGTCTTAGCTTTCTTGTCCGCGACGTCTGCACACAACAAACAAACAAACGTTACTTGCGCACAACAAACAAACGAGCAAACAAAGCAAACACCAACACACATGCGACTTGTGTTAAACAAACATGAATGTGTTCGCTCACCTTGCAAGAGCATCCAGAGCGTGGACGACATCATGGCTTCCTCATGCGTGACGTCGAACACGCGACCGTCCGAGCACTGCAGCTGCAGCTTGGAGCGACCGCCGCTGCTACTGTAGTTGTAGCGCGAGTGGTCGTCTCGTTCGGCGCGCTGCTTGCTTGTTGTTGTCGTTGTTGTTGTTGTCCCCGTACTTGCGCATGCTGTCTGCGCCACCGACTCGGGCAGCTTACGCTTGGCGCTCGCGTCGTCGCCCTCGCGCTCCACACTCGCTCGCACGCGCATATTGTTTCTCTCTCTTTCTCGTATAGATAGCTCAATACCGCACGTCGCCCAACTTGCACTTGCGCTGCTGTGCGTGTTTGCTGTCCTTGCTGTGTCTCTCGCTTGCTTGCACGGACGACGACTTGTTTTGCTGGCGTTTTCTGCTTCTCGCTCCTTTGTGGTTTTTCCATCAAAAACGACTAACATGTAAAATGCCGTCTGATTGGCTGAAACAGGTATTTCCAAGCGACAAACCAAAACACAGCGATTGATTGGGTATAATCATAAAATACAATCTGATTGGCTGCGGGAATGTAGCGGCTAGGGGATCAAAAGAATTCGCCAATCAAAACAGGCTGGGGCTGGGTTTTATTGAGCGTGTTTTTAGCCAATTTTGTCCAATCATCACACATTTTTGAATCCCAGCCAATCAAAACAGGTCGCGGTTTGGGTTTTCTGGAACGGTTTTTTAAGCCAATTTTTATTCGAAAATGGCTCAGAAATCGATAAAACCTCGAAGAGTGACACTCACGCCATACGAGGTTTAACCAAAATATATGAGAGTTTGTATTGGAATTGGCTGGATTTCCAAAATCCGAAGAATCCATAGTACAGTCAGTTATTTGGCATAAGAGATCCCGAGAGTCCAGACCACCAATAATTTTGGATATGCCTTCAACCTTGTATGCAGTTCACCTTGGGGAATCCTGACTATTCGTGAAGTCCAATGACAATGCGTGAAGCCTGATGGCGCATTTTCTTTCCTTCACACTCTTTTATATTGTTTTTCAACTCTCTTTCCAACTCGTTACTATGAACACACAACTTGTGACGCTCTCTCGCGTTTAAAGATACTCATTTCTAACATACCATCATCACTATCACAACCTATTGCGCGCCTGACTCGGAGATTCATACACAAAACCACTAAGATCTAACTCTTTCGCCGGCGCCACTTGTTCTCCCTCTAGTAGATCGGCTTGCAGTCCGTCTTTGGGGTCTTGTTGCCCCGTGGCTTCGTGGTGCGAGGGGTGTACGTGCGAGGAGTGCGCGTGACCACCGGCTTGCTGGTGTACACTGGTGCCTTGGTAGCTGGAGGAGCCTGGGTCACTGGGGCCTGAGTGACCGGAGCTGCGGTCGGAGCCTTCGTAGCCGGTGGAGCCTGGGTCACTGGCTTGCTGGTGTACACTGGAGGAGCCTGGGTCTGCGCCACTGGCGCCTTGGTCACTGGGGCCTTGGTCGCTGGAGCTGGCGTCGAGACCGGCGTGGCACCGCCGTCACAGCTTTCACTGTTGCCAGTGCCAAAGTCCTGCGTCCAGTAGTGCTTGTACGTACTCGCATCGTTGTACGCGTAGCCCGTGCCGAAGAACTTGTAGTTGCCCATGATGTTGGCGCGATGGCCCTCCGAGGTCATCCACGATTGCATGACGGACGTGACCGAGGTCTGACCCGCCGCGACGTTCTCCGCAACACCCGTCCAGATGAAGCCCTGCGCGGTGACGCGCTGGCTCATTTGGGACCCGTCCGAGCCAGTGTGGCTCATCATGTTGTTCTTTGCCTGGTCCTCCGAGTGCAGCTGCGCCGCCTTCTGGAGCTTGCTGTTGGTGCAGAACGCCGCGAGCCCCTGCTTGGCGCGCTCGGCGTTCACGGCCGCGAGCATCGCGGCCTGGAAGTTGGCGTCGATCATCACGCGCAGCCCTCGCTCCTGGTGCTCTTGTGCTTGTGTGGAGGTCGTGGCGCAGAGGAACGCGACGAGCGCGACCGTGACTGTCTTGAGACCGAAGCTGATCATGGTGGATAGATTGTGTGTGGGGATAAGAAGAAAGGCTGGAAAGGTGTTTACTGGCGCTGGCAAATTGCGGAATGAATCAATCAGGAGAGGCAGTGAATGGAGAGACAAGGTGGTCGTAGAACTTGGAGGGGATAGCGAGAGAGAGGGGCACTCGAGCCCAACGGACTAGGCAGCAGCAGCAGCAGCAGTGACATCTGGTACTGTGACGCCTCTTCCCCTCTCTCCAGCTGTTGCGAGCCTTCCGACTTTCGACCACCGCCTATGGCATTATTCTTATGTATTGGAGAGTTTTGAAATTCAGTAGCAGGCGTTGCATTGCGTGGGCTTCAAGGGCTTCCTATCCACACGTGGAATGCGCTCTCAGACCAGCTGGTTTCGCTGAATTAACGAGTTTCGCGCGCGTCGTCCGCGTCAAAACGTAAACCTTTGGCAGCTTTGGCTCGGAAACGCTAAGAACCTAGTAGTGGATGAGGCTTCGGGAGTTCAACTGACGAACTGACAGCGCATTCTGCGGAAACAGGACTCGCTGGACGATCCCATGCGCGTGCGCAGCGGAAGAAACAGACTGGGGTTTGTATGGGAATTTGTATGGAGGTCTCAGCCTTCGACAACCGCACGAAAGGACACTTAGAAGTTGGGGTGTTGCTGCAGGACCAGATGCTTTGCAGGGAAGAGAGGGAGGCACGAGTTCGTTAATACACCTGTCTAAAACACATCATTGCTTAGCCTTTATAATGGCTGATAAAATTATGTGTATATAAAATTGTAAGTAAAAAACGTGCCATGTATTATTACGGGGTAACGAGGATTATAGTTGATATGGAGGGTGGGAGTCAGCATTTCCTTGCAAACAAGAAATCGAATGCCCAGTCCATCGTGGCACAGAAATCAGCACAGGTCCTACTGAAGATCGGATTGGGCGTGTGACCAATTCGTGAGAGCAAACACGCGCTTGCTTGCTTATCGGCCGGATTACGATGGCTTATGCAGTCCAGCAATGCATTCGCATGTGCACTGAAGCGATTATTGAGGTGGTTATACCGTTGTTATAGGAGCTTCAAAGCCAGAGTCGTTCTCTTCTCAAAGCATGACACTCAGCACAAAAGCTCCCAGCCACCCATTTGGAGCTATTTTGGTGCCAAAGTCAACAATAACCGCCCGACACGGCACGCCGCAGTTCCTGTGCCGTTCGTTATCCCTACACGAAGTACGTTGGATGCGGCGAAAGCATCTGGCTCTCCATGGTCTTTCTCTCTCTTCATAAAGAGCAAAACAGCAACAACCTGTGGACCATCCTCAGGTTGTCCATCCACTGGATGGACTGACACGACGATCAAGAGCAGCCCTTGAATGGGAATGTTGACGCATTTGCTGTGAGTGAACGCTCCGACAGCGTTGGAGCTTGAGCTTGGGCTGGCTGAGGAACTTTCGACTGCTCAAGGGAAATGTCAGTCCTCTGATAGAGAGCGCGTAATGGACCAACACTTCACACAGAGGTTGAAGCAGGCGAAGAGCTAACAGCGTAATGTTGAGCAGCTTTCAACGCGGTAGCTCAACAAAAGGCAGGCCTAGAAGCATGCTAGTGGGTTTGGCTGTCCCACGAACAACAGTGGCTGAGGCACGACAGCGTGCATGGCTCTGTCGTAAAGCTGGGCTTTCCTGTCGGCGCCAGCGTCGGGGTCGATAGACACGCACGCGAACGAGCGAGCCATACGTGGTGAAAGAAGGCTCGGGTTGCTCACTTGTTGGTGACTGGCAGTGTCGATAGAAAGAAAGACAGCGCTCCAAACTTGTATCCTGTGCAGAACTCTCTGAGCGGATACGACGCGCCTACTTTGAGCGTAACAGTGCTCCAAGGTGAAGGTCGCGCTGGGAACTTGGGGCCGGTGCTTCTACGATGCTCCTCAGACAAAGCAAGAGAACCTTCGAGCATCAACCACGCGCTTCGCATGGGAGCAGATGATACAACGCGGGGGGTATCTACTACGCTTCAATGTGGAGTTAACGAAGTCAGTCGTGCAGCATTTTTCTACTGCTTGATCAAAGTGTATAATGTGACTGCTGACTCACATGTGATGATGAGTCAATTTTGCTCGGTGTATGGTGAAAATATATTTTTCTACTTGAAGTTGTCAGCAATATTCGCATTTTATTTCAGCTCGGTACCGGGTACAAATGGTAGGCAAGTTTGGACCATGTACCCTACGGTATTTGATTCCATTTACCCTGGTGCAATAATTATACCCTACAAAGAGATGATTCCGAGTGAACTGTGCTTCAGAACCATCTGGCTCTTTGGCTTCAACTGATTGACCTCCATTCATCACGAACGTTGCACTGCCCCCCACACTCGCAACTGCAATGAAGTAACCGACGCACAACTGCACGACGACACAAGCGCAATCGCCGCCTTAGTAACCACACAACAACAACAACAAAGCTGAATCTCCAGGCTCAGGTGCAAGGCTTGTGTTATGAGATTATCTTTCCCAGACAGGACGCTTGCAGTTGTAAACATCCCGTGTGTGTTGCTGTCTCTTTGTTTCTGTTTGGCTGGTGTTGTATGTGGTTGTTGTGCGCATTCTCAGCTCATTGTGCTTGTTTGCGTACAGTATACCTGTCGCTTGTCTGCTTGTGTCGTTGATCCACTGTGTGCTTGCTTGACTTGGTGTCTTGTCCAATTGCTTGCATGTTAAAGGCGAGTGTACGTAAATACAAGTTCACAGGGAGGTCCGACCGAACTTGCCCCCCTCCCCTTCAAGCTCAAGCTCATGCTCTTTTCTTTGTTCTGACACTAATGTTCGAGCGCAACGTGCTATCGCACGCATGTATGCAACATGCCAGCACTTGGCTCGCATCACAAGCCAACAAATTTGTTGACCCTACACAAATCCAAATGGCGCACATTCAGCGTCTATCCTTGCGACCCTCAGCCGATCGCTCCAGACAACAGGCAAGACACAGCAGACTGCTCGGCACTCTTGCATGCTGAGGGGCTATCCCAGAGCCATTTCAAGCTGCTTGGGTTGGCAAACTAATTCTGGACAGGCTCGAGATTTCCAGGAACATTATTACCAGGTTACTATCTATATGTACTGTTTAGAGGAACCCCAAAGAGCCGATGCTATTGGATATGGTATCTATTTTACAAACGCACAAAGCGTGTGATGTAAAAGCGTCTCTTGTGCTGAACTGGACGCAATGGAACAGGTCTGCTCCTACAGATCATGAATCAAGGTATGTGTAGGTTTGGCTGCGTAAAGTACAAGTACCAAAAAGCAATGTGACTTGCAACTGCGAGAAAACGATACTTCTCCCGTGTTAGTTTTGTCATCTTGCGTTCGTTCGTATCCAAAAGCAAAATCAATTCTATCTGCCTGCTCATCGCATAATATACGATCGCATGTTGCTATTTCTAAGACATGATGACAAGCCACAAAATACAGTATTTTACTTGTTGGCTTGCTTTGATTGTGGAATTGCTCGCTTGCTTGTTTGCTTGTTGCGTTGGATTTGTTGGACCTACGCGAGTCCGACGTGATGTGTGTAGCGCGCCTGGAAACCAGCCAGTGCCATCGCTTCCTTGAACAGCTGGACCCTGTTTGGATGCGTCAGTCAGTCAGTCAGCTATTCTGAGCCGAGCAGCACCGAGAGCTATTTATCGCCACCCTCGCTCTAAGTATGGCAACCGCGTCGATCCCAGACCCAGGTCCACTTGAGATCGCTCACAGTCGCACTGCTCACTCGCTTGCAATGTGGCGACACGGAGCGAGCTGCTGGCGCCTCGGAACATTTCCTGCGGGGCATGGCAGGGCCAACACTTCAACAAGCACAGCTTCGCCCAGTTTCTCCAGTCTGCTATTGCACGTACTGCGAGTTTGTTCAGTTTGGGACACCAACACCGACTTGTGATTCGCAGGCTGCAAGGCACCAGCACGACGGAATTTGCTCCTCTCACTTTGCGAATTCCCGCGTTCAGCGCACATCGATAGTTTCCAGTCAATCAATCCTAGTCCCAGTCCCAAGTCCAACCAGTAGCTCCGCTTACTACCTACCTATTCAGTTTACAAGCTCACCAAGACACCACAAGTGAGCTCCTCGGGTTTGTGGATCATTTACAGTACAAGAGCACTTGAGTCAGCCAACCGATATGCACCAGTCGATCTCCCGCGCGTTGCTGATCGTGGCGTCCGCCGCGGCGCTCTTCACCTCTGGTGCTAGCGCCAATGGGATCGCAGCTCAAGAGCCTCAGACCAACCACCTCCGTAACCTGCAAACGTACGCTGCGAGCGACAACTACCAGGCGGCGATGCTCGCGGCCGTGAACGCTGAGCGCGCCAAGCAGGGACTCGCACCATTCTGCACTAACAGCAAGCTCCAGAAGGCTGCCCAACTTCACTCGGAAGACCAGGCGAAGAACAACTTCATGAGCCACACGGGATCGAACGGATCGCAGATGAGTGCTCGTATTACCGCCCAGGGCTTCACTTGGAGCTCGATCGCAGAGAACGTCGCCGCCGGCCAGGTCGACGTCGCTTCTGTGGTGACTGCCTGGATGGGCTCGGATGGTCACCGCGCCAACATCCTGGGTAACTACAAGTTCTTTGGCACGGGCTACGCGTACAACTCTGGAAGTACCTACAAGCACTACTGGACTCAGGATTTCGGCACCGGCGCGAAGGAAACCTGCGACAGCGACGGAACTGTCGCCCAGACTGCTGCTCCAACACCAACCACTGCGGCGCCTGTCGTTCAGCTCACCACCAGCACTGCTGGTGTTCAGCAAACCACGACTACCACCCCAACCACCACTGCTCCAGCTTCGGGAACCAGCATCCAGGTGCAGATGCTCAACGCTGTGAACGTCGAACGTGCCGCTCAGGGTCTTGCTCCGTTCTGTACCAACAAGAAGCTCCAGGCGGCGGCGCAACTCCACTCGGAGGACCAAGCCGCCAACAACTTCATGAGTCATACCGGGTCGAACGGATCGCAGATGAGCGCTCGTATCACTGCCCAGGGTTTTGTCTGGACCGGAATTGCCGAGAACGTTGCTGCCGGACAAGTGGATGTCGCTTCGGTGGTCAAGTCCTGGATGGCCTCAAGCGGCCACCGCGCCAACATCTTGGGCAACTACAAGTTCTTTGGCATGGGCTACGCGTACAACGCTGCGAGCACGTACAAGTACTACTGGACTCAGGACTTTGGCACTGGCGCGAAGGAAACCTGCGACAGCGACGGAACTGTCACCCAGACTGCTGCTCCAATTGTCACCCCAGCTCCAACCACCCCAAAGCCAACTACTGTGGCTCCAGTGACCCCAGTGCCAACTACTCCAAAGCCAACCACTGCCGCCCCGGTGACTCCAGCTTCGACTACCCCAAACCCCACGACCGCTGCTCCAGTCACCCCTGCGCCAACTACTCCTAAGCCAACGGCTGCGGCCCCTGTGACTCCAGCGCCGACTACTCCAAACCCTACCACTGCCGCTCCTGTTGTCCAGCAAACCACGACTACCACCCCAACCACCACTGCTCCAGCTTCGGGAACCAGCATCCAGGTGCAGATGCTCAACGCTGTGAACGTCGAACGTGCCGCTCAGGGTCTTGCTCCGTTCTGTACCAACAAGAAGCTCCAGGCGGCGGCGCAACTCCACTCGGAGGACCAAGCCGCCAACAACTTCATGAGTCATACCGGGTCGAACGGATCGCAGATGAGCGCTCGTATCACTGCCCAGGGTTTTGTCTGGACCGGAATTGCCGAGAACGTTGCTGCCGGACAAGTGGATGTCGCTTCGGTGGTCAAGTCCTGGATGGCCTCAAGCGGCCACCGCGCCAACATCTTGGGCAACTACAAGTTCTTTGGCATGGGCTACGCGTACAACGCTGCGAGCACGTACAAGTACTACTGGACTCAGGACTTTGGCACTGGCGCGAAAGAGACGTGTGACTAGAGCGTGTGGCTGTCGCCTTGTCAACCCCATTCCAGCCAGTTACCTAGGTATCGTAGAGAAAGATCCGCTAGACTGAGCTGGGCGTCACTTGTTTACGTCGTTTTGTGCCTGACAAGAAGGAAAAAGGAATCGAAATCCATACCAATAGAAGAACTCTCTATCCTCTAGTGTACTTAATACCTCGAAGTAGTATTAAAGTTGACAGCTCGAAGAAGTTGCAAAATAATAAGTAAATTTGAGTAGTTCTAAAGTAGTAGAAGTACTTAATACGAGATCTCCAATGTATTTTGTTTTGCCTGTGCTACTTCAAAGAAAATATGTTGAAAATAATAAATATACTACTTGCTGGGCTCGCGGATGTCTCTACGGAGTACACGCTGTGGTGTCGGATACGCCGCCGTTCTCACTCGATTCCGTCGTGAGAGACGCTGCGCCAGACTTGTGTCGGTTGAACCGGTCTTGGCGTGCGTAAAGAGGCTTCTCGTTGTGGCGTTTGATGATCTCCAGCAACTTTGAAAGGTCCCCCGACGAGAAGAAGCGGATGCCGTTGCTCTCGGACGCCAGTCGCTCAAGCAGGTCAGCCGAAATGTATTCCGAGGAGTCGGAGATGCCCAGCAGGAATCTGAGCACAGCGTGGCGGACCTGAGGCATTAGGTCTTTCGGGAGGTCTTCAAATGTGATCGGCGCGTTCTCGTTCGGCTGTGTGCTCGGTCCAGTGACGATAGTGGTGGTGGTCGAAGGCGTCTTCGCAGTGCTGCTGTTCTTAGAAACGTCCGACTCGCGTGGTGTCAGATCGTCCAAGTCCCGCACCTCCGACGCAGCAGACGGTGACAATGGTGGCGGCGGACTTGTCGTCATCGCTGGATTCGGTGGTTGCTGCGTCGCAACCGGCACGCTCCACTCTGCGCCAACCGTGTTGCGCTTGATGAACGGCACGAGCGAGCTCACCCGCATGTAGATCCCCGGCACGTTCTTGAGTCCGCAGTCGTACCCGGAGCTCACAAACCCGACCAGGACGTCGCCATTGCTGCTGATGCTGCTAGTACTCTGACCGTCGGGAACCACCAAAGGTCCACCAGAGTCGCCTTTGCACGCGTCGGCGCCGTTCTCGCCGACAGCGCAGAGCATGCTGTTGTCAATGTCCGGTAGCGTCTGCTCGCACTGCGCCTGGGAGAGCAGCGACAGGTCGACCGCGCGGATCTCAGACGAGAGACTCTCGTCCTTGGTACTCTCTGAGTTGGTCTGAGTGCGGATCGTCACGCCGTAGCCGTACATTGTCGCTCTCTCCCCGCCAGAGAAGTCTGGAGACGTACCGAGCACCACGGGATCAGCGTATGCTGCGGTCTTGAGCTCAAAGATCGCAGCGTCAAACGAGAACCTCGACGGGTTTCCGTAGTTTTGATGGATCACAATCGTGTCTTTGAGGATCGGGATCGCCTCCGTGTCGGATCCGCTGGACGATCTGGCACCAACGGAGACCCAGTTCGCCAGTCCGTCGGTGACGCAATGCGCGGCTGTGAGCACGTAGTTCGGTGCGATCAGACTCCCGCCGCAGAAGTTCTGGCCGGATTTGGACACACGAAGTCCGACGATGTACCTCTTTGGGGTCTGGATGGGACCATCGACGGGGAGACCTCCGGATTCCCAGGAAGAACCGACCACGTAGGCGTTGATGAACACGGCGTAGTCTGCGACGGTGGCGATGGAGTACACTTCGACATCTGTCGTGTCTTCTTGGGTTACAGCAAAACCGACAACGGAGTACTTGCTGTTGTTGAGCTGCTTCCCGATGACAGATCCGATCAGTGATGGTAATCGTGGCGGTGGGTTTGCATCCTCAGTACCAGCGTCTCCTATCACTAAAGACGGTGAATTCGGGTCGCCAACTTCTGGATCCTCCCGATGGTGATCTCCTGGCGCCAACGTACCACTACTGCCAGCACTTTGGTCTGGACGGCCAAAGCCAAAGTTGAAAGCTAAATCTTCGGCGGTATTCTCTTCGTGAGCATGACCCGTGATCTTGGACGGTGTGATGCAAACTGATGTTTGCAGACGACTTGGCAAAGTTGAGTTGCTGGGTAACTGCGTTGTGCACTTTTCCGACCGATTGAACACCACACACGAGTACGAAGTGGCACGTGCACTTCCAGAGACTTTGTGTTTTGTTGAAGGCTGCGGGAAAGAAAAACCGAGAAGATCACCATCCGCATGGTTCACAGCACCGAGGCTGAGGGTCACTGGCGTTACGACTGTCGCAAACCCCAGCTGCAGAATCGCGATATCGTATCGTTCGTCACCAACGGCCGACTTGTTGTACTTTGGGTGGGGGATCATCATCTCCGGTGAGTACGGCACGTGCAGCGCTGGGCCGTTTGGACTTGGGAAGATGATCTCGGAAATCGGATTCTCCAGCGCACACGACGCGGTGGTCAAGACGAACTTTGGCGCTACGAGCATCCCCTGACAGGTGATCTCTTTGGCATCTGACCCCGATGCAGCAAAACTGACAATGAACGATGGGAAATCGTCCGCGTCCCAATCGTAGCCGCTTGCTCTCTCTTCCCACACGACAGTCGATCCGGTAGCTCTTGTGAGAAACTGGAAATGACGCTCGGATGACACGCGTGTGAACGCATATCTCTCGTACCCGTCGCTAATAGACAAAGGAGAGACACTGGTGCTGCTTGTAGAGAAGCCGACCAGGTAGCCATCCACACGCAAAACGCCTTGGTGCAAAGACGACGGTGGCGCTGGCAGCCGCAAGATCGGCACATTGGCGCACACGACTTCCTGGGGCGTGTGTGCTTTGTTTTCGTCTGTCCATGAGCAGGCTGAAAGTGCCACGTCCTTGAACGTCGTGCCTGGGACTATCGTAAGGTCGTCAGGTCCCTCCAACTCGTCAAGAACCACCATCTCGATGCTGGGGGATACCACATCGAACTGGAGACTAGTCGCGAGGATCGGACTGGGCAACATCGCTGTGGCTTCAAACTCCAGCTCCAGCACAACCAGATCATCATCGTCTTCTACACCGCCATGCGCGTCGCCTTGGTTTTGGAAGTCTCGTTGGAAGATGAACTTCTTGACAGGGATCGCCTCATTCTTAAAAGCTACCAGGAGTGTCCTTTGGTCCGTTGAGTTCTCCAGAATTTTGCTATCGTCCAGCCAGAGCGCGCGCGTGAGGGCGAACCGAGGTGCGATCAGCACCACTGGAGGACCTTTAAGTGTGTTGCTGGTCTCCTCTCCTTTGGCGCACAAGTAACCGAGCTGCAGAGACCAGTCACTTGGAACTGGCTCTTGAGGTTCTGGAACGTCGGCATTGTAGGAATCACCCCAGCTACTGCCGCTGTTATTTGCTTCTTTGGGTTCATCCGTAGCTCTTGGTGGTGGTGGTAGTGGTAGTGGTGGTGACGTCCACCTGTGGTCGACACTGTTGTGATCGGTGAGCTTTTGAAGTAATGTGGCTGGGACGAACTGGCTCGTTGACATTCCTTCGATCTCGAGATCTCGACAGCTGGATTTTGAACCTGGCGAACTCACACCGATGAGCCGCGCGACTTGGACTTCCCGTGAATGCGCTACGAGAAAGGCTGGGGCTCTGGCGTTAGATCCATGAAGGGCTCCACAGGTCTCGTTCACCATCACACACATCAAGCCATTCTGAGAATTACACTCTTGAACTACGTCAACCGCGAAGTCTTCTCGTTGTCGTCTCGCTCCACCATCTTGAGTCCGTGACGCACCATACACTCGCACTACTCCATTCTCTTGGTGATCTTTCTCTATCGCTGTCTTCCAGGATTCAGCGCTGTTTTGAACCGCCACTGGTCGCACTGGCGCGCCTTCCACCAATTCCAGGATCGCAAACTCCGTCTCTAGGGTTCCGCCATTCGAGGAAAAAGAGGTCTTGAGCATCGTCGCCTGCAGCTTCACGCGCGCGACGGGGATTGTGAAACTCACGTTCTTGTTATCCTGTATCAGCCAGAACTGAACGCTCTCCGCTTGTTTCGATTGCAGTACACAACTTGCGCTCGTGAGCACCAACTTTGGCGCGATGAGCACGCCAGAGCACGCGCCTCCGCCAATGTCGACGAGCCAATCCGCTTGCGTAGCTTCTTCCACAATCAGAGGCTCGACTGAACTAAGAGCTCCATCTGGACTCCCCACGTCGCCAGCCGCTATATCTCCGTAGAATGAACTGCCGCCGCTCGGTCTCGCTGTTGCTGTCGACTGCGCTGGCGCTTGCTTTTGTTGGTGGCGGAGCGTCTTGGTCTCCACCACTGTCACTGCTGCTATCAGGAACACGAGGCTCAGGACACCAGCTACTACCGCGTGTCGGCACCTACCATGCGCATGCATCCCTGTGTCTGGTCACACCCTGCGAGTCTCTCTCTCTCTCTCTCTGTTTCCCTAGTCGAAAGCTGCGCTGGTTGCCTGTTCGCTCTCCACCGTTCCTACTCCTGCCCTGCCTGAATGCGAATGCCGGGCGTCTTGGAAGCCGTGGGTGGCCCGTGGACTTCTCGCCAATCTCTCTCTGTCTTTGTGCGCGACTGCGTGGGTCTGCCGGTCAATGCAGTTCTACAGAACCGCAACGCCATCTTTCTTGTCGCTGTCGGGCGGTCCTCCTCGTCTCCTCTCGTCTCCAGAAAGCATGGAATTCCCGCCGCCGTTCATTCGCGTAAGCGATGGGGAGATGGTGATGATGAGGCCCCATCCACACAGTGGGACATCGAGTGACAGTGCGTGAACGGCGGGAGGGCGGATCAGACTTCGCTTAACCGCATCTTTAAAACATATAAGGAATAAATCGTTATTAAACTAATGGTAATTTGTACTGACATATTATTTTTTATGTCACAAATTTTACTCTTTAGTGTAAAGTACTCGTTATAACGAAACGTGAAAAATATAGAAACTGGTACGTTGCTAGTCCAGCAAGGGAAACTGAAACTGATTGACCTCTGCCCTGCTGCTGTTCACCGTTTGTTTCCCTCTGGGTGTCGATTTGGCTGAGGCGCCATCCTCAAAAGAACAAGCAAGACGCAATCATCTTTAGACTTTCTTCTCCACTTTGCGAATACCATCAACACCCACACGATTCCTCCTAGTCTGCCGTCCCCACACACTGACGTAGTTGCGGAAGTTCTGCCTGAGATCCGACTTGGGGACCTTGGGGAAAGCTCGCGAATGGTCCACATGTGCAGAACGAACTCCGTCCATTCGAAGAGCTGGACTGATTATCTGTTGCGTGTGGTGAAAACCAACCAGTCTAGCTCTTTCTCACAGAATGACGACCTCAACTCAAAAGATCTCTTCAGTTCAAGAATCTTTTCCGTATCCTCCTACGCTGGAACCTGGACAAATCCAAATGCTGCATTGACACATGGCTACATGTCCCCCCTTTGCCCTCTTTTGCATGACGCTGCGGCATTCCTTCCGTCCCCTCTTTCAGACGATGAGAGCCTTGGGTCATGCTGTAAGAAGGTCTTCGCTTCGAAGTCTAATCTGACTACAGACTGCGAAGCGAGCGCACATGAGGAAGATATCGCACGCACTGCAGCGCTTCACTCACTCGGAGTGTAGATAAGAATACGACATTGTGCCAAGCAAAACACAGCCCCCTCGCTTTCCAAAGTGAATGCTTTCGTGTGGGTGAGTGCATCATCACCAGAGAGGGAACTTGATACATGTTTAGAACCTTCCATATGGTGAGAGGACAGGAGTGATTGCATAAGAGGTAGAGATTTGTAAACTTCGTGAGGGCTTGTGGTAGTTTGTAAGCACTCGCTAACACTGGACCAAGTCGCAGGAGAGAATACATGCAGTATGCACTTGTTAACCAACTGCTTCGATGCAGCCAGCCAGCCGAAGTCGAAGACTTCCGAAGTCTTCAGACAAATTCACCCCGCATTCTGCAAGCAGCAAGAAACACAAACAACACACGCAGGGACGGCGGTGATGATGGAGAATGCGGTGACGCTCCTGCCCGTTCACACAGCACACACAGGGGTGCCAGCTGTGCGTTCGGATCGTGTTCACACCTGCTTTCTCCCTTGAGAAAGCGCTCTCCACCCTCCTTTTGCAGCATATTCGCAATGTGCCGGTACGTCCATCGGTACAAAATCAAGTGGACCCAATAAACACGACGTGGCTGGCTCGTTTCTGCGGCAAACGCAAATGGCTTGGAAATGATTCGATGGGACTCACTCGACTCATGTTTATTGGCCTGTGTGAAGAGCTCTCGCTATTGGGTTGCAGTGGTTGTGGAGCCCTCCGTTCAGTGAAATACAAGGCTGTCAACAGCACGCTCGAGCACCGTTTACTGCTTTATTTTCTGGCTTGCGCGCGAGGTATGCGATTCATCCCGCAATTTCCAGTCCCATAACGATTCAAACGACCGATCGATACAAGTGTAGATTGAGAGTACAGCGAAGGAGACTGCGAGTCACATGGCGATGAGTTGCTTGAAGACGCGGCGATGGAGGCGCTGCGTCGCGGTTACGTATGTCGTAGTGTACGCGTTGATAGACGCTGTGGATCGCTTCACAAGCGTGCTCGCGGCGAACGCGACGACGCTCTCTCCGGCCCCATCCAGTACGGCAGGCGACGAGCGACTTGCGTGCCTTGGCTTTCTGCTTCCCGACGAGCTTCGTGACCAGCGCGCACTGTGTGAGTGCTTCGCGCACACTGAGCAGCGTGGTTTTAATTGGCGTGGACCATGCGCCGTTGGTAGTGACTGTCGCGTCGCTCGTGCCAGATGCGCGCTATCATGAAGAAGACGTCGGCTCATCAAAGTGAGGCTTCAATGCGACTACGGACTTGCTGAGTGCTCCTTTGTCGCAAATCGGTGCGTCTCTTGTGGTGTTTGATTCCGCCAAATCAGTGCAGGCGGAGCAACAGTACCTGGTTCGATACGAAATAGTACTCAGAAATGCCCAAGCAACCAATCTGAGTGCGAATACAACGAATGAACCGGCTGTTGGCGATCTCGACCACGCAGTTGTTCTCGAGAAATCAGAGGCTCGTGTTGTGGCGAACAGCGAATGCGAAACTGTCTCTGGAAAGTGTTTCCCGCAGAAAGGCGTCCTCTGTAGCAGGATCAAGTGGTCGAGTGTGGATGAATGTCAGGTTGCATCTGCTGCTCCTGGAGAAGTGAGAGATCAACTGGTGTCAGTGAAGCAGAGAGATGTGGAGTACGCGTTCGGAATTGTCGCGTCGAGTTTTCCCTGCAGCGCGAGCGATAACAGTAACCTGTTCGTCATTATGTCAGTGGTTGACTTGCTGGTTGGTAAGTGGTGCTTGCAAAACATGTGGTGTGTGTTCATTCTGTTGTTTGTTCCCTGTGCTATACTGACTTTATTTACTTGTGTGTTGCGTTTGATCTATAGCTGATCACTCAGGTGTTACTCTAAGCGCTTTGAGTCGTAGCAGTGGTTCAGAATAGCTGGACTTTACGATGCCTTCACCGTCTCCAGCCAGTAAACAGCCTTTGTCTCCAGCTTCGTCAGCATCACCATCTACTGGTAACTTCTCCTCATCGGTGACAGCTTCTTCGTCTTCAGCTGCTGGGTCCATGCCTGAAGAGATGGGAGAATCTGAGATTCCTTCAAGCCTCACAAGTGGCGACGACGAACAGATCTTGAAATCAGTATTTCCATATTCGATCTAATATCCATTTGCCTACGTGTCGGACAGTACGAGTGTGTCGACGAAATCTGTCGCTGCTTTCCACATCACCCCGACGTTTTTAGTGACGAATGGGGACTGGATCGACGATCGGGAGCAGATCAAGTGGGTGCTGTTTGAAGACGACAAGATCCCAGCCAAGAAGTTGTGGTTGAGAACGGCGAAAAAAAACTTGGGTGTCCAACGGAGGCTTTCAACGTGATGATCGAGCTGGAATGTGCGTACAGAAGAGGCGGAGTTCGACCGCTGACTTCTCCAATAGACACTGAACTTGACTCTCCTCTGCTACAACTGAGCTTCTTCGACCCCGCACTGCCGCAGATTGGAGTATCAAGAAACGACAACGTCCAATTGACACCAGTGGACGCATGTGGATTGAGCGTAGATACCGCTGCTGACGAAGAACTTTCACGCATCAGCTCCACCAGCGAAAGTGTCAGCAGCTCAGCTGCGGCGAAAATGGGATTCGTGATGCACGACAGTCAGCTTGTTGGACTCACCTTTGGCTCTCGCTCGCAGAGTGCTCCAGATGCCGCGAGTAGTGCTCAAATTCTCCTGTTTTTGCTGGTTCCCCGTGCGAAGTTCATGCGTCTAGTGTTCAAGGTGTCAGCAGATACCACTGCGTATTCTCCAGATGAGTTGAAATATCGTACGACTGCTGTCCGATTTTTCGAAGATGGATTTCCAGTTGACTGCGGTGGGATCCTGATCGCACCACAGTCTGTCTTGACGACAGCAACATATGTTCTGAGCAACAAAATTCAGTTGATCGTTTACAGAACTGAAAAGGGTTTCAAAGGCTCCAAAACTGTTGAGGAAGAGACTTTGATCTACCCGCTCTACAACCGTGAGACCGACAATTTGGCACATTACAATTTTGCGATTGTGAAGGTGTTTTTGCCTCTTCTGAATGCAGCTCCAATGACACTGGCACCTAGCAATGTGTTCATCGGAAGTGATGTTGTCCGTGTGGTTTTGAATGATCCATCTGGCGCTGAGGCGTGTGCAGTCGTCAAGAACGCACTGTGCTTTGACTCGTGGAGTCGCGCTTCTTCGGCTTTCTCGACGTCATGACTAGTCGACGTTCTCAATGGATTAATCTGTGCGGGCAACAAGATGAATGCCGATATCGAGGTCGAAGATCCAAGCAGCGCAGCGCTCGTTGGCGACCAAGACGGTACTTTGGTTGTGCTCGGTCTACTAGTCGAGCAACCTGGGAAGTCTGGTGTTGCCCACAGTTTCGCCAGTGTTGAGAATGCCCGAGCTTTTATCGGCACAGCCATCTTTTGTGTAGTTCCCTCGTCTGGCAGTGGAAGCGATACTGATGATACAATGATCCCGGACGATGTCTTCTCATCTTCATTTCACTACCCGTTCGTGTATCTGCCGGCCAGCATCGACGCATCTTTGAAGTCAATTGCTGATGTACATATATTTCCGACATTCTTGGTGACGAATGCCGAATGGGTCGAAAACGCTCCAGAAACCAAGTGGGTGCTCTTTAAAGACGACAAGATCCCAGTTAAGAAGCTCTGGTCCGAGAGGGAGTTTGGAAGCCAATACTTCTATTTTTTTTAGCTATATTGTGCTGATCGAGCTGGATCGTCCCTACCGCGAGCCGGGTGCTGAGATGCTGGCGTTCCGTCCAAGAATTCAAGCCGACTCAAGACCATTCCAATTGAGCTTCTTGGACCTGAGTTTGCTTGGTAATGAAATGTTGTCGAGTGATGGTACGTCTCACTTGGTGGCACTGGATGCTTGTAAGTTAGAATACTCTATGGATGTGCTGCATTGCTTGCAGTCAGACCAGCAATCGTTGAATGGATCTGCCGGGAGAACCTCCGTACACATGGGATTCATTCTTTTCGACGGCAAGCTGGTCGGTGCCGACGCTGGATGGAACAAGATAACAGATTGGATGAATGCGCAGTTTCTCCATGTTGGCCAACACACCCCGTTTCTCGACGCTACAACAAACAACACCATCCCTTGGAACACGGATAACATGTATTCGCCGGAGGAGCTGAGATATCACAGTGCTGTTGTTCAGTTCGTGTCCAGTGGCTCGTACATGGAGTGCGGTAGGATACTGATCGCGCCCGAGTCCGTGCTGACGACCGCCTCCTGCCTGCTGAGCAAGCAGACCATGAGAGTTTCGTATGGAATAGAATTGACGTGACAAGACCCACTTGTTGAGCAAGGCCAAGTGTTCGTCCACCCACTCTATCAAGATGGGAACACGGCTGCGACAGCATATGATTTTGCGATTGTAAAAATGGCTTCGCTACTTTTGGAGTCTACTTCGATCGCGCTGACCCACTGAACCATCCTGCCGGAAGTGCAGTCGCTCGAGTTGAACTAAGCAGTTTTTTGGGTCTCGGTGTGACTGCGGTTGCCAGCAAAGAACAATGCTTCAGTTTGTGGAGCCAATCGTCCTCAAAAGAGCTGGTTTGTGCGGAGACCAAGAACGGTGAGGATGTTGAGCTGGAACAGTCAAGAAGTGTTGCGCTTGTTACAGAAAACAACGGCACTTTGGTTCTACACGATATGTAAGTCAGTCAAGACCCAAAGTCACCAGCACACAGATATATCAGCGTTTTGAACGCAGTAGAGTTTATCAACACGCGTGTCAACGGCCACAGCTAGGAAAACGAAGCTACCAGAGCGGAGATTCCCGACACAGTCTTTCGATCAGCGGTTGCATACCCGTCCGTGTATCTCTCGTCCACTATGAACACTTCAATGGACTCAATTGCATCTGTCCACATTTCACCGAATGTTGTGATGACAAGCGCTGAATGGATCCTGGACGTCAAATTAGTCAAGTGGGTGCTCGTTGGAGATGAGAAGATTCCAGTGCGAGAGATCCTATTTGAGAGCGAGTTCCGTCAGAACGTGGGCTTACCAATCAATACAGCAACTTCTAGCGATCTGGTACTGATCAAGCTGGAGCGTCAGTATACGCATGGAAAAGACCAAACCAAAGCGCTCTCCTTGCTGCAGATGCAATTCAAGAAAGCATTTGAACTGAAGTTCCTGGACCCGATCTTGCTCCGTCGCGGTCTACCACTGGACGATCACTCAGACGTGAACTCGAGCAGCGCATGTTCCTTGGCGGCTGGCACTGGTGGGGGGGGGGGGGAAACCCCAAAGCGGGGGGGCCGGGGGGGCGGACAATAAAAAGAACATTTAAAAAAAAGAACAAAACAAAATAAACAAAAAAAAGAAAAAGAGAAAAAACAACTAAAAAAAAAACAAGAAAAAGAGGAGAGTAACTATGAATAATAGATA
>JALBZB010000092.1:0-52482 GCA_038050625.1 Pythium sp. MPC-2022a
ATGGTGAAGCCGAGCTTGCTCTTGCGGCCGTAGTCGACCGACAAACGTTCGAGCAAAAGCGCACCGAGACCCGAGCCGGTACCACCGCCGACAGCGTGGAAGACCATGAAGCCCTGGAGACCGGTACAGTTGTCCGCGAGCTTGCGCACGCGGTCAAGCACCAGGTCGACGACTTCCTTACCGATCGTGTAGTGGCCACGCGCGTAGTTGTTCGCGGCATCTTCCTTGCCGGAGATGATCTGCTCCGGGTGGTAGAGCTGGCGGTAGGTGCCCGTGCGCACTTCGTCACAGACCGTCGGCTCCAAGTCGACGAAGACCGCGCGCGGGACGTGCTTGCCGGCACCAGTCTCCGAGAAGAACGTCGAAAACGCGTCGTCGCCGCCGCCGATCGTCTTGTCACTCGGCATCTGTCCGTCCGGCTGGATGCCGTGCTCCAGGCAGTAGAGCTCCCAGCACGAGTTGCCGAGCTGGATGCCGCCCTGACCGAGGTGGATCGAGAGGATTTCACGCATGTTGCTTGGTGAAGAGCGGGTTGGAGGTGGGGTTGCTTAGAGGCTTGAGAGAGTGCTTGCTTCGTGGTCGAGAGGAAGCGTTGTGATGGCGCTTGCAGTCAACTTGGAGAATGAGAGAAACCAGAGAGCAGAGAAAAGAACCAACACAAGCAGAAAGGGACTGCGCGGGCGGGAAAGAGGGGCTCAACACCCGTTAACCGCCATCGTGAGCTACATTTGAATTTTCAAACGGGAAAAGTGACCCAATCAGAGCGAGAGGACGTGAAGGGCGGGGGGCGCTGCGGTGGAGGTTAGCGGGTGTTGAGCGCGCGAGTGGGTGGAGGTGGGAAGCACATCAGACAATTGGGACGCTGCGGAATGCTAAAAATGATTGGTGGAAATGGATTGATATGCGTGATGATTGGTCGAAATCTAATCTCACTTGTTAGTGCAAAGTGGAAATAGGCCGGAATGATGGTAACGCAGCCATCATTCCAACTGTATGTAAATACACAGGCTTTTACACTAGTAACTGTGTCGGATAGTGTGAAAATACAACTGCTAGTATTTATTTTCAGAGGTTCAACGGTCGGATCGTGCACTTCTCGCTTGATGATGATGTTGACGACAAGATGGCCAGGTCGGCAACCACTTTCTGGTTGGAAAGCGCAGCGCGAGTCTAAATGCAGAGGCGCAAGAGAGGCAGCTGACGTATTTCTGGGTTTTCGCTCTCACTTTCTATCTCCAGACGACGCTCCAGTCACAATCGCTTGTCATCGCATCTGATCCCATCATCCGTGTTTCAGAAAGAAACGTTGAAGTTTGTTGTTGTGTCCTTTCGTGTACCACATGGCTACTTTCTGTGGACACCACTCATTTCAGCCCACCAAGATCAAGATGACCAGGATGAATGTGCAAATGAAGTACTACTCTAACCTACCTGCTGTGATACAGGGCGCAACAGAACAAAACCGAAGGTACTGGTGGCAACAGCAGCAACAACCAACATTGCTCGTCGGAGCATGTGGCCAACGGTAGTTTGTATGGGGGGATAGTTTTAAATACTCTCAAGGTAACGAGTCCCGAAGTGGAATCGTGCAGCACAACGTAAGGTACACCTCAGCGTATTTCAGCTTGTTGAGTTGTACTTGGCTTCAGTGACACCAAAGCTGAAGTGAAAAACAATGATCTGTAGAACATTGTACACATTGTTTTCGATGGTAGTTATAAAAAATGGTAGCCTCGTTCTCCACTGTTGATACTACAGCATGTGAGTAGGTTGGAAGAACGAATCTCGGGCGTAGAAAGTGACACAACATTGTTTGATGAAGCTATGGCTTTGTTGCCTATGTATGAACGATAGTTCTGGTCTTTCAAACTGCTTATTCATTCTTGATGTGTGATGGCGCCACGAGAAAGATATACACGTTGCCGTTCGTGCGCATCACTCCCGGACGCGACCGAGCACGTCGCTTAAATACGACGATCTGTCGAATGTCTTCGATCTACACCAATCATTCAAGAAACAAACATAACAAAGTTTGTTAGCATCAAAGTAGGTTCAGAATACAAAAGAGTCTCGAGAGAACACCACAAACTGTCCGTACCAGTGTCGGATTCAGGTTGAAGTAATTGTGTCGGATGAAGTGCACGTTGTTGTCCATCCACGTCGTGTCGATGACATCAATGTCCAGGAAATCCAGCGGCTCATCGGACTCATCACCGTGATCCAAATCCGCGTCCGAACGATAGTTGTACGCGTACGAGGCGACATCTGGAAACTTGGCGTGCTGGTTCATCTCGACGGCCTCTTTACCGAGATCCAGCGCATAGTCCTCAGTCTCGCGCAATTGCACGTTCCAGCGAGGGGACCATCGTGCCGGCCGTTCTCTGTCACACTCACTACCACAATCGCGGTGCAGCATTTGCACGCGCTTTCCCATCGAGTACAGCAACGGATCGAACAGTTTCTTGCGCAGCAGGAGCTCAGCCCAGAAAAGCGCTCCGTCCTACGCATAGATTACATCATGTTAAGGAAAGCAAAGTAGCATACAAGATAGCCAATGCACATTGCTCGGTAAAAAGCGCACACCAGCAACGCACCATTTGATCGCCGTAAACTGTGATATGGTCGCAGAACTTTCGGCAGAGGTCGTATCCGCCATTGATGCGCACAAAGTCGTCGCGAGGGTAATCAGGGTTCGAGAAGATCAAGGTGGTCAAGCGGGCTCTCCGCTGCATCTTCAATGACGCAGAGTCCAAATTCAATTTCTGATCCTAAACTCGTACAAACAAACCAAATTCATTCAGTCAGCCAAAGATCACCAACAACGACGGCAAGATCACTAATCACAAGAAAAACGTACGCAGAACACTTCATCAAGAAATCCGCGGCTGAGCGAGTTGAAGAAGATCTGAGCCCCCATCGAGTGCGCGACAACATTGATCGACGTGTAGCCGGCGTCGACAATACTGATGAGGAAGTCGCGGAAATCCGTCGCGGTTCGCTCACTTTCGCTCCCGACAGTTTTCGCTGCGAAAACAAACCAATCGAGCATTAAACCAAAACGTGAGAGGTTAGAGCCATGAGCTTGTGTCGAAATATGATAGAATACGTATGAAGAATAAGTTTGCAGCATGAATGTACCTGGGAAGTACGCCAGCGTGCCTCCGGTTGGCCAGCTGAAAACGAACGGGTGGATGTAGGTCGGGAAGTTGCCGAGTGCGAGCAGCTGAGCGAGTCGCGTGAGTCCATAGTCCAGTGGGCAATTGTACCCGTGAAGGAACACCAGCGCCTCTTTTCCGTCCTACATACAAATACAGCAACAACTTAAATGATTAGCCGGAATAACGAGGAGAATGCAAATTACTGCAGCGAAAACTGTCGTACCAGTCGAAGATGGTTCGTGCTTGCCAGGTGCTCGTCTCGGAAAGAGAACGATCTGGTCGCGACTGTCTCGTCCATAGCGCGTACGTCGTCGAGCGGCGTCCTTAGATATGGTAGGCACTCGGCTGCAGAGTGAGGTTTGTTCTCCACGACGCCATCAGTCAAGTGATGCACCTGCGGCAAGAACGAGAAGAACCCTCCAGACACCGAGCACTCGATACTACAAACAGCCAAAAACAACATTGGGATCAGTAAGTATCACGATCGCAAGTGCCAAGCCCAGTCAGGTAGTACACTCTCTCTCTTCTTACCTCGCCACGCCCCAGTGGATACCCGCATCCGAGTGCTTGGGGATGTACAGCACTTCGTCATTGTGAGCCTCGGCACGATTGTGGCAGAATGCGACCCGCAGGTTCACAAAGCAGTAGCCACTGCCTCGTTCCTGGCTCTGGAATGGCCCAACGGGGATGCCGTGCTCCCATTGTCCTCGGAGCTGCTCGCCGTGGAACGACGAGTCGGACCAGATCCCAAAGCCATGCGGCTGGCCCTGCGCATCGAGACCGCCGCAGTACGACACTCGGACGCGGCTACGCTTGTAGAACCGAGCGAGCGACCGGTACGTCAGCGTGTGATGGCGCTTGCTCACCACCACGTTCCACCAGCGCTTCGCGTCCAGATACCGCTTGCGCACGACCCACGGGTACACGTAGTGCGTGACGATGTGAAATGCGACCGTGAGCACTTCCGCGATCGCGAGTACGATCAAGATTATGCGTCGCGTGTTGCGGTCACTCTCCGAGACGTCTTTTTCCACCCAGATGATCGATTCGAGCCGCCCCGTGACTAGGAACGTGGACAGCTCCGCGACAATGACCCAGTAGATGAGCCACCGCACCACGAGCGCGATCTGTACATGCATGAAACGGATTATTATGTGAGCATATTTCCATTACATCATACACAAAGTAGGTTTGTTCAGCAGCGTCGGGAAGCACCTCGACGACCAGGAAGACAAGAAACAGGTTGAACAGGAGCGCGATCGTGTTGTCGGTTGTAAGGAACGCCTTTTCTTCCGCTATAATATACCCCACCAACACGAATGACACGACAGTGTTGGAAAGTGTTCCACCCACAATGGCAGAGGCTCAAGCCACCTCGAAATGCAGTGTACGTACACGATGAGCGGATGACGTCTGCGGTGAACACCGCGATGATGTAGAACACGATGATCAGGGTCACCAGCTGCGTCGACGCTGAGTACTACGGAATAACAACAACAACATGCAGACAGAGTCAACACTTTTAGGAGTTCACAAAGGCAGCATAGAACACACTGGACTACGCGCTTCACCTGCTTGTATACGCCTCGATACTTGCGCTGCACGCGCCGCTCGGTCATCACCGCGAACGCTCTAATCAGCCAAAACGGTACAGGTTGTGAAGTAAATCATATGAGCCACACATTAAACAGATCTCTCCGTCAGCCACTCAATTCACTCCAACCAGCTAACTCAACCGCCGTTGCCACTGCATTGTATGCATCAAACAAAGCAAGCGGGTAGCCAGCCACACGTACGTCTTGTAGTTGAAGCACGTCCTGTGCTTATTCGCCATCGTGTCTGCGTCGCACACGGCTCCTCCTTCGCTTCCGCTGGCGTCGTCCGAACTGCAAATGTCGAGCGCGCGCGAGTGACTGCTGTTGCTCCCACTATTGCTGCAGTTGCTGCTCGAGTCTGTGCCCCGCAGCAGATGCGTCGTAAGGTTGTTTCGCGTCGTGGGCGTCGCTGCCGTCATCACCCGCGCCTGCTGATGCGCCGACAGCGGCGCAATCGGAGGCGCCATTGAGAAGTGTGAAGTGAGATGTGGTTGATTGATTGCCTTGTCTCGTTGGTCCGCTTTTCAGTGGATGATGAGTCTAAAGTGGCGGAAGCTGGCAAGTGCAAGCGCCAAAAGGGCAATTGAGCGCTATTATGACCGCACGTATCGCATGTTCCTCTCGTTTCTTCAGGAATCCAAATGCGGTGCTTGTTTACTTCGGAAATCGCTCCGATTCATATGGCAATCAGCCATTCCAGCCAATCAGAGGGCTCGAATCCAAGAATAGTGGGATGAAACACCAGAGAAAAACAAAACAAAAAATCAAGTTTCCACGAGCGAATGTTACTTGAACGTAGTCATCAAAAATAGCGAAATAAAGGTTGCACAAAAGTGGTTGTAGAAGTGGAGAAGGTTGCTTGAATGGGAACCAAGATGAGGTTGCGAGAATGTCGCGTGAATGTGAAAAAAGCTGCGTGAATGTGGACGAAGGAAAGGTTCCCTGAATGTCGCCCCAATTGCGAAACTTGATTTTGCAGCTCATGCCGATCACCAATCGCATTCATTTCTGGTTGCAATGACGGCGCAGCAATTGAGTGGTGCGAGCAGCGACGACGAGCGCCTTTGCGCGCAAGGGGAGTCGAAGATATCACCATCGCCAGCTACGACCATCAGTGCCAGCAACAGCAAGCAGATGGTGTCGACCACGAGCCCGCGGGACGAGAGCGAGCGCGTCGCAGCGGATGAGCAGCGCCCCGTGAAGAAAGCCAAGCTCACCGCCGAACCAGCAAGGCGACGCGTGCTGGAGCACCCGTACGGCGTGAAGCCGGTCGGCAACTTCTATGAAGACATGGACAAGGGAATCAGGGACTGCCGCGCGCCGGGTCTGGGCAAGCTCACGTTCCTGTCCGACATGCAGATGATGTCGCTGCTCAACTACTTGCCCGCGAAGGACCTCTCCCTGCTCGGCGAGTGCAGCCCCGCGTGCTACGTGTTCAGCTCGCATGATGAGCTCTGGCGCACGCTTGTGCTAGAAGAGATGGAGGGCAACTTCCAGGCGGAGGAGACGTGGAAGGACTCATACATTGTGACGAAATGCAACGGGAAGCGCAAGCGCAAGCCGATCGCGGTCAAGGGGTTCTACTCGGACCTGCTCTTCCAGTCGTTCTACTGTGCTGCCGCGCCGATTGAGGAGAGCTGGATCGCAGTCGAGACCATCGACCGCCGAAGCGCGAACGACCTGAGCCTTGAGGACTTCAAGCGTGATTACGAGATGGGGAACCGTCCAGTGATCCTCACGGAGGCGATCCACAAGTGGCCAGCGATTGAAAAATGGACAGACGAGTACCTGGTGAAGGCGTGCGAAGGGCAAACTTTCTATGCTGGTGGATACCAAGTGTCCATGGACAAGTACCTGCACTACAGCCGCACGTTGGTAGACGACCAGCCGCTGTTCATTTTCGACAAGCATTTCGCAGTGAACGTTCCAGCGCTCGCAGCGGATTACGATGTCCCAAAGTACTTCCAGGAAGACTTCTTCTCGTTGCTAGGTGATGAGAGACCAGACTACAGGTGGCTGATCATTGGGCCGAAGAAGTCAGGTTCTACTTTTCACATTGACCCGAACTCGACGAATGCGTGGAATGGAGTGATTCGCGGCGCGAAGAAGTGGATCATGTTCCCGCCCGAGATCGTCCCACCTGGCGTGCACCCGAGCGAAGATGGAGGCGACGTGTCGACCCCCGTGTCGCTCATGGAGTGGTTCGTGACTTTCTACCCTCAGATTAGGAAGTTGCCGCCGCATATGAAGCCACTGGAGGGAGTGTGTCGAGAAGGAGAGATCGTGTTCGTCCCCCACGGATGGTGGCACTTGGTGCTGAACCTGGACGAGTCTATTGCTGTCACCCAGAACTTCGTGTGCAAGGGCAACATGAAAAGCGTACTCCGTTTCCTGAAGGACAAGCCAGAGCAAGTATCAGGAATGTCCTACGACAAGCGTCCTCAACTCATCAACATGTTCCGAGAAGCGCTTGAGAAGAACCAGCCGGAGCTCTTGGCGAAGGTCGACAAAGAATGGGAGGAAGAGAACGAGCGCAAGAACCGCAAGTCCAAGTGGGAGCTGCTGCTCCAGGGCAACTCCACCAAGCAGCCTGCACAAGTCGATGGCGGTAAGGCAGTAGGAGAAGGAGAAGCAGTAGTAGTGTCCACGGAGCCGGCAGCTCCGTCCGCCTTTGGCTTTGGCTTCACGTTTGACGATTGATCGTCAAACGATCCGATCTTGAGTTGAGCTGCAACGCCGGAATGAATGTATCCTTGTCAACATTGTGTTTCGATCAAGTACCCGCTGTTGTTTCCTGATTTGAAAGTTGGGGTCAGAATCAACTTCTTTGAAAGCAAACAGTAAGTCGCTGACCCTATTTTAAGCGCTCCAGTTTGATTGGCCGAAAAGGAGTCAGTGCAGCCCATCCGCCCTCAATAGTGGCCCCATTTCCATTTTTTTCTCTCTGGACAGAGTGACCACGAGCGCGGAAAAGCATCACCTTGGGCCTCGAGCGACGACCGACGCGCGCGTACCGGTGCGCTGTTTTGAAATCCATCGACACGACTTGAGAAAGAAAGACAGGAGAGAGAGAGCGACGCGAGTGTGACTGAAGCGTACGCAGAGACAGACAGATAGCAGGCGTAGCCGCCAGTTGCATACACACAGAGACAGGACGAGAAAGAAAGAGAGCGGTGTCCACGGGCAGCTCCAAACGAGAGAGACGCCCACAAGCAGGCCCAGAAAGCAAAAACAAGAGAGAGAGCGTCATTTGCGAACAGGTCCAGACAAACAAGAGCAGCACAGCAGCGAACTGTCCACCACAGGTCAGGAAGGTACAGGGCGAGATCGAGAGCGAGTCGACTACCCGCTGCGTATTCTTCCTTCCTCTGTTTAAAGAGAAAAGCGCGAGCGTGGCAGTGACCGCGTGTAGGTGTTTGGAGGTGCATACAAGCAATCAAGATGACGTGGGTAGAAGCACTCGACGACTGGTTCACGTTCGTGGACGGGAAGAGTCAGTATTACCTGCGGCGGACGAGCTCGCTCGCACACTTTAGCCGCGGACAGCTCGTGATGTGGAAGCTCGTGTGCGCAGCCGTTGTGTAAGTTTCCTGTCCTTGTCCATTGGCTCTGCTCTGAGATGGTCTTAATCACTCACAAATGGTTATAACTTTGTTTGCGTGAATAGATTTATGCTGTCGGTGTTCCTCCCATGTGTCGTCATGCCATGGGAAGGGTTCACGAGCACAGGCACGGAGAAGATCCCGCCGCTGCTCTACCTCGCCCCATTCACAGCTCTCTTCACAGTGATTTCCCTATGGGTACGTGTAATCGTAACTGTAGTTATTTCTCTCAAGAAGTGCATTCTAACAAAAACTGTGTGGTGTTTGTTCACTGTTTGTCGTATCCAGGTCTCCGCTGTCAATCTGTACCAGCCGACGTTCACCGGCCCACACTTCCTGTCGTACCACAAGAAGCCGTACGCGTGTTCCTGGGAGATGCTGGATTGGATCTTCTTCGAATGCTCAACGACGGGGACGCTCGTGGCTTTCATGAGCTTTTGGTGAGTTCGCTTTTGTACCTTTTCACCATGGAGTCAGGGGTACATATCGCTGATTTTAGTGCCTTTTTTGTTTGTAGGACGATCTCCCTTACCACAATGGAAGAAGACATTTCTGGTATTCGCGTGGAGGGTGTCATTGTACAGTTTGCAGTCGTGGCGGTCGATTTTTACCACACGGCGCCGCAGTTCAAGTCGAACCATGTGCTGCTGGCGATGCTCTGGCCGTCGGTGTGGCTCTTCGTGCAGCTGCTGTGGGTCGTCGGCGGCCACCAGCCGACCAACAAGCTGTTCAACTTCCACACACAAGCTGCGCCAGTGTCGACGCTAAGCTTTTACGTCGGCACGGCCGTGTCGTTCTACTTCCTGCAGTGGCTCTCGCGGTGGCTGCAGCAGCACCACGAGAAGCGCGCGCGCGAGGTCGTGAACGAGACGCAGGACCTCGACTCGTCGTACATCGGCTCGCCGAACCATGAGAACATCCGCATGACGCAGTTTGAGCTGATGATTGAGTCGTCCTCAAACCGCCTGCTGCGACAGATGTCATCCACCTCGAGCGTCACGAACAACGCCAAGAGCCACACGGACGTGCGCGACATCGTGCCGGCGCAGGTGCAGCTGCATCCGGACACGACCGCGACGATCCACATCCCGACAACGAGTCGGTATCAAGGCAGTCTCGGCAGCAACCCGCTCCAGAGCTCGTAGCTGCCAGCTGCTTGGATGTGGAAGAAGAGTGTGTGACGTGTGTGGAAGGTCGATGTTGATTATGTAACCTGTCTAATGTAGTATGATTTATCGCAGGCCTCATTTGTGTTTCGTAAAAGTGCGGCGGTTTGGCAAAATGGCGGAATTGTCGAGAGTGTTTGTAATTCCACGCTGGCTCAACCTATTCTTAGTTTTACCTCTTTATTATATAACTCTTTTACGCAGAAACACCTAGTTTGAGAAAGATTACGTACATTTTATCGACCTTCATACAGATTATATGCGTTGTGGGGGTTCAAAGAAGTGAGTTGAGAGTCACTGTATCCTCCCAGTAAAGTGCGAAAGGATGCGCCGCATCTTGCTGCTGTCAGTTTTTGTGGGGGTTCAAAAGAGAAAGCGCGCAGAAGCAGACGCATGACCAGCGGCATGCGCGAACTGGACCGCGCCATCGGCGCCATCTCCACGCTCGTCGTGGGCATCGGCTTCCTCATGGTGCGTCAAGCTGCTTTATTGGATCCTCTAGTACCTTGTGCGAGTACGAATACGCGCAGACCAGGCTTAGAGACGTTCTGACGCGTGGCAAACATGTGTGAATGTGTGGCTCCCATGTGCGTGCAGGTTCGAGAGCTCTTCCGCGAAAAGGACGCCCAGAGCAAGTGGGAAAAATACACTTCTGGCGAAAAGGGCACCGACGTGTACTTCCAGTACGTTTCCATCATCACTGGTGTTGCTTGGAGCACATTGTGTAGCGTTTTAGCCTCTCGAACTGACGGTTGGAATGTGCTCATGCTCATAGGAAGAAGTATGGAATGCCCAAGATGCCGCTCTTTCAACACAGAGGCGCATGTGACTGCGGGTCGCTGAGGTATGCGGTCTGAGTATGCGTGAGTATTGTGTTGTCTTGTGGCAAAGTTGCTAATCCTGTGTTGCTTGGATCTCTAGATTCCTCGTCTTGGCTCCACAGCGCGTTGAAGCGTTTGACGATAGCAACACGCTCTCCTGCAAGAAAGGTCGATTCCCATACCTGGTGAGTGCAAAACCTGCAATTTGACATGACTTGCGTGCCCTTTTTCGTGCATGCGCTAACGCAAATCGGTTGTTTGGAAACAGATCGTCCCAACGTCCTGCTTTGAAATGATTGAGTCGACGGATGTGTCCCTCTACGAATCACAAGAGTCCGGCTGCCAACACGTATTTTGCGCAAAATGCGGTACTTAACTCTGTGTGGAGCTAAGTTGCCTCTATTGCAAGTCAGAGCATTTTGTTAATACTGATTCGTATGTGGATATCTCAACAGGTATTCACATTTTCCAGTTCGATCACACCCAACCAGATAGTGTCGCAGTCAATGTGTACTGCATCGAAGACGAAAACTTTGAAGAGCTCAAGGTATGTCCATGAGCCTGCCCATATCGTTCTTGCGGCATTTCTTAACTAACCAAACACTTACGTTTCACCTCTGATGTGACATTCTTCAGATTATATTTATGCCGAAAGGCGCTCGTCCCATTTTCGGTCGTCCGAAGCGCGTTCCTCTTGCTGTCGACCATCCAGTGCGCAGACCTCTGAACCAGCAATCGTTCAGTGCTGTGCGAAACGAACCTGAGGACTCGTCAATGTATGCTTGCTTGCCCACTGAAACTGGATGAAATTTTTGCTGCTGTATGTGAATATGGATGTCTCATTCGGGTTTTATCTGTCTTTTTGTGCAGCTCATTCCAAAAGCAATTGCTCTTGTGGTCGAAGCTCGACAACCAGCAAGCACACATCCAGGCATCAGATGACACGCAGTCCCAGTCCAGCAGCACGAGCCACAGTGGCCGCTTTTCCGTAAGTACACAGTTACATTATTTTTTTCTGACGATACGGGTTGCTAATTATTCACGTGTTGTCGTGTACATGTATATCGCGAACAGTTTACGTCTGAAGACCAAATGAGCGTGACACACATGAAGGACCAACTGGAGTTTTATTTAAAGGTACGCCCTGCAGCTTGCTTCCGATGTTCGCTCGTGATGTGCTTTGTGCTGACATGTTTGGCTGTCTCCATCCCTCCTGATTGATTTGAAACAGCGTCACCTCGACAATAACAACGAGGATCCAGAGCACTATCAAGTGTAAATGAAGAGAAGGAGAGAAGCATCTCATATCGCGGATCATTTCTTGGAGCTTCAAGTAGATGTCAGCGTATACAGATGCATTGCATGCGTCTTGATCGAATCAAGCTGGTCCATGGCCCCAAGTCGATGTCAACGAATTCCATACAAATGTACTAACAATATCAGAATATTACATCTCTAGCCAGTATAGCTCTAAATATAGTGTGATGCGTGAGTTTACACACAAACTACGGTGTACACCTTCCACAATTGATGTGGTACAAGCGTTTTCCACACTGTTTTAGGATTAGTGATGATCGCTGCCTGGCTGATAAACAAACAAGGAGCGCAGAAGGTCTCGAGTCTTGAGACTGCACAGAACACGAGAAGTGCTAGGAACGACCAACGGAGGCGAGCCGCTCACATCCGCAGTCACCTCCAACCCGTGAGTGCGTGCGTTTCGGTTAGAGCCCCAGCGTCTCTCCAGATTCCTGATCCGCCGTGACGCACCAGAAAAGCAGCCAAAGCATTCAGCAGCTCAGTCCAGGACGATGGCGGCGAGACACCAGCAGCACGGAGAAGACTTTTACCAAGTGCTGGGCGTGCCGCACTCGGCCTCGACCGAGGAGATCAAGGCTGCCTATCGGAAGCTAGGTAAGAGACGTCGCTGCGTTTCTCTGTATGACGGGTTATGTGCATACGCATTTGCTAATCGATGTGTATGACTATGTGCAGCGCTGGTGTATCACCCCGATCGCGCCAACAGTCAGGAGCAGAGCAAAATCGACGATGGAAAGGTAAAGAAAGAGAGAAAGGAACATGGTGCTATTAACCTGGTTCTTCTTCACCTCACACCTCACGACTCACGCTGTGCCTCTCTATATGTAATCGCTGTTAAACTACATACTGTAGGCGCAAATTTTGAAAATCAATGCCGCGTACGACACACTGAGCGACTCTACCACGCGCGTCAAGTACGACCTCGACGTGTTCGGGACATCGTCCAGTCCGGACTACAAGCCCATCGGCGGCGGCATCGGCAGCCCGGACGGCTACAAGGCGATGACCGCGCAGGACGTGGACAACATGTTCTCGGGGCTCAACACGTTCGAGCGCTACACGACCGCGCAGTACCACGCCCAGCGCTCATACAAGGCGCCCGCCGCGATCGGCCGCCGGCGAACCGAATTCAACGAGCGCAAAGCGTTTCGCGCGTCCAAGCTGCCCAAGCAGTCGGCGTCGGTCGCGTGGCTCGGCTTCCCTGTGCTCATGCTGGCGCTGTGGGGGTTCAACGTCAGCTCCATCAAGGAGAAAGCGCGAGAACCTAAGAAATATTAAATAGAGAGAGACGAGAGGAGCGCATTTTTGGCTCCCCACATGTGAGCACGAATGCGAGCTTGAGTGCACAATTTTGGTCACTATTGCATCATTCGTTCTGATTGTTGTCTGCCAATACAAAACCATTAACACTTGGCGTTGAGCGTGCAGAGCATGCATGATGACAAGGCAAAGGTTTTCAGCCTGTGCACTGTATTGACGCTGTCTTCTTAATCATTAGAGTTTGCAACACAGACAAAATGCATCCTTGCCATTTTTGTTTTGTTTTACATACGCACACTATCCACTGGTATCAATCATTCTTCTTCGCACTTGCTTACAGCTCACGCTCGAAGACGGCGGCAGCGCCCATGCCCGTGCCGATGCACATGGAGATCACGCCGTAGCGCTGGTTCGTGCGCTTCAGCTGGTGCAGCAGAGTCGCGGTCTGGCGCGCCCCAGTGCAGCCCAGTGGGTGGCCCAACGCGATGGCGCCGCCCTTTGGGTTCACCTTCTCCATCGGGATGCCGAGCTTCTTCACGCAGTACACGGCCTGGCTCGCGAACGCCTCGTTCAGCTCGAAGACGTCAATCTGGTCCATCGTCAAGTTCGCCTTGCGCAGCGCCTCTGGGATGGCGACGGCTGGGCCGATGCCCATGATCGATGGTGGCACACCGGCGACGGCGTACGACACGAAACGGCCGAGAATTGGCAAGCCGAGCTTCTTGGCGACCGAGCGGCGCATCAAAAGCACGGCGCCGGCACCGTCGCTCACCTGGCTCGAGTTACCGGCAGTGGTGGTGCCGTCCTTCTTGAACACGGTGCGCAGCTTGCCCAAGCTGGCAATGGTCGTCTCTTCGCGGACACCGTCGTCCTGCGCGATGATCACCGCCTTCTCGTTGCCCTCCTTGTCCTTGATGATCGTCGACACTGGTGTGATCTCGTCCTTGAACCAGCCATTCTTCTGCGCCTGCACGGCCTTGGCGTGCGAAGCAGCAGCGAGCGTGTCCTGCATGGTGCGAGTGACGCCGAACTGCTCCGCGACATTCTCGCTGGTGATACCCATCGGGATGGTGCAGTCCATGGCGTCCTGCACGCTGCCGACGCGCTCCCAGTTGACCGTTGGCGCGTCCTGGCCGATGCCCGCGAGCGACATGCACTCAACACCAGCAGCGATACCAACGTCGTAGTTGCCCGCCTTGATCGCAGCGACAACGTCCGCGACAGCCTGGAGACCCGAGCTGCACTGACGGTTCACAACGTGCAGTGGCACGTTGTACGGGATACCCGCAGCGAGCTGCGCCATACGGGCCATGCCGGCACCAGCACCTGGCTGCAGCACGTTACCGACAACGATGTCACCAACGATCTTTGGGTCGATCTTGGCCTGCTTGATCACGGCCTGGAGCACGTGGCCGAGCAGCACGTCCGGGGTGGTGTCCTTGAAGCCGCCGCGCTTGGCCTTGGTGATCGGCGTGCGCAGCGCCGACACGATGACGACATCTTCGTCTACGTGGGTGGCGGCGACGCCTGGCTGGCCCTGCTGCACGTGCGAGCGGATGCGTTCGATGCGGTCCATGGTGGCTGGTGGAGAGAGAGGAAGGGGGGGAAGTGGGGAGCTTGAAGGAAGGATGCGAGCGGGAAGCGGCCGATTCGGGAATGACGAATGAGCCTGACTTGCGAGTTGTCGTTTGGCTTGATCTTGATACAGAGATGGTGGGCTTGAAAAACTGCTTACGTTTCTGTCTGCATCAACAGTTTTTAGTGATCGATATGGCAGCTTCAACTATCTAGTTTCAGAGGTTATTAGGGAGTGAGACACGTAAACGAGCATGTAAAATGTCGACGAGTTGACATTTTAGAAAGCCTGCATCCATTTTAGGTGCTCATATCCAATATATTTGTGGTATTGAAGTGACACTTCTGAATTGGAAAATCTCGTTCAAGCTAATGTTATATTATATTATAGAGGTCATGCATTTACACCACTGCACGTTGCCCTTTTGTTTAGCAAACTTGATGATCATATCGAAGGCAGCGCACGAGAATCTTTGGCCTCGCAACACGGGTCCTCTCTGCAGGAGCCTCCCGGTATAACAACAGCAGCAACACAGCAACATGTTGTGCCGTTTTACAAAACTGAATATGCTGTCGCAGTTTGCGCACCGTCATTGGGCAAGGTGCTGTCGTGTCAAAAGATCTAATCATCCCATAACAGTCACTGATTCGTAGCGATACGAACCAATCGTACTTAAAAAAGACAGTATTTGGACCTGCAACTACAAGCGTACTTATTCGAGAACCTACACTTTGGCACGTTTGAGACCGGTCCGCACTTCAACTACGAACCGCGGTTCGTTCAGCAGCCATCACCCGCACACACATCACACACGTCCTATCACAGTCACAGAAGACGCGCATCCGCCCGCAGAAGAAGGAAGAAACAAGCGAGCGAGCATGGCCTCGCGCGACGACATCAAGGGACTGCTGTCAGTGACGGCGGCGGCCGCGGCTGCGGCGTCCATCGCGCTCTTCCAGAAGACACGCGCCCCCACGTACGAGAACGCCAAGAAGCAGCAGCACGCGCCGCCCAGCAAGGCCGCGGCTGCGGCGCACACGAGCAACGGCAACTCGCACGCCGCGCACGACCACAGCCACAACATCCACAGCCTCCCCTCGGACCCGTCGGATGGCTACGAGCTCTTCCCAATCGACTACACGATGCACGCGCTGCACCGCCGCAACGCGATCAAGAAGTTCCTGGCGGCCCACCCGGAGGCCAAGGCCAACGCGTCCGCGATCGTGCTGCACGGCGGTGAAGAAGTCGACCGCTACGACACCGACACGGCGTACGCGTTCCGTCAGGAGAGTTTCTTCCAGTACCTGTTTGGCGTGCGCGAGCCGGGCTGCGCGGGCTTCCTCGATCTCAAGACCCAGAAGTCCGTGCTGCTCGTGCCGCGCCTGAGCGCGGAGTGGGAGCTCTGGTGCGGCGAGCGCAAGCCGCTCGCGTACTTCAAGAACCACTACAAGGTCGACGACGTGTACTTTATGGACGAGATCTTACCGGTGCTCCAGGAAAAGTACTCGGTGAAGCACCTGTACGTGTTGCAAGGCAAGAACAACGACAGTGGCCTCACGACCACGACGACCTCTACGTTCGAAGGTATCGACAGGTTCACGGTGAGCTTCACCGAGTTGCACCCGGTGCTGGTGGAGTGCCGCTACATCAAGAGCGAGAAGGAGCTCGAGTTGATGCGCTTCATTAACAACTTGTCCTCGCAGGCGCACATCCAAGTGATGAAGTCGATTCGCCCCGGCAAGATGGAGTTCCACGCCGAGTCGTTCTTCTTGCACCACTGCTACAGCCAGGGCGGCTCGCGTCTGCACGCGTACACGTGCATCTGTGGCAGTGGCCACAATGCGTCGGCACTCCACTACGGCCACGCGGGTGCGCCAAACGACAAGATGCTGGAAGACGGTGACATCTTCCTGTGCGACATGGGTGCCGAGCTCCACGGCTACTCGTCCGACATCACGTGCACGTTCCCAGTGAACGGCAAGTTCACGGCGGACCAGCGCATGATCTACGAAGGCGTGCTGAAGGCGCACGACGCCGTCATCGCGGCGGTCAAGCCGGGCGTGACCAACGTGGAGATGCATCTGCTCTCGCACCGCGTGCTGACCCAGCACTTGCTCGAGCACGGGCTCTTCCAGAACGGCACGGTCGATGAGCTCATGGACCACGAGATCTCGGCGTACTTCTACCCGCACGGTCTCGGCCACGTGCTCGGACTGGATGTGCACGACGTTGGGGGCTTCCCTGTCGGCCACAAGCGCTCGGAGAAGAAGATCCTCCAGAAGCTGCGCTACGTGCGCGTGTATGAGAAGAACGTCGTGTTCACGGTGGAGCCGGGCTGCTACTTCATCGAAGCGCAGATCCAGGACGTGCTGTCGAACCCCGCGACGGCCAAGTTTATCAACCAAGAGATGCTCGCGCGTTTTCGCGGCACGGGCGGCGTTCGCATCGAGTCGGACGTGATCGTCACTGCGCACGGCGTGGAGAACATGACCAAGGTGCCGCGCACCGTGGAAGACATTGAAGCGGTGATGAACTCCAAGTAATGTGTGCGTGAGATGATGTATGGAGAAGGGAGAAAGAGAGAAGACCTCCGAGCCAATAGTACCGTCCGTGAGAGGATCGACTGGCAGGCAGTCAGCAAACGATCAAGACAAGGCGATCATGTACCCTGTTATTTGAAATGCATGGGTAGGTACGGAATCCCGTGTCTTCTTTATCTCAATTTATGCTGGATTTTGAATGTCGCGTGTTTTTCTTCCTCGTCGCCTTGTCTTGATTGCTGGCGCTAACTCTACAGATGCAGCAGGTGATGGTATTCTGTAAGGCGAGGAAGCGTAGACGTTTGCTGGTCGTGACGAGTGCACCATGCCGCTGTTGTCTGGAACTCCGTCCTCCGAGTCATCTGGACACCTTCTCGAGAAACTGGTTCGTCCGTCCTCTGTAGCTATTCCACACCAGGGTCCTCTGATAAGAGGCAAGCGCGTCCGCGTCCCTTTAAATGGTTCGTTCTCTCTGTCTTCTTGTTTGGCTTCTTGCTGCTGAGACTGCTGGGATCGAAAGCGTGATGGTGATCGTGGATGGCTTGAAGGACGACGCTGTTGTTGTCGGATGTACACACCCTTGAGCGAAGAAGAAGCAGACGCCTTCAGGGATCCAGGGTGTGCTCGTGAAGGTTTCTGCGGAACAGAGAATGACTTTTTCGATGGCTTTCGCGCTGGTGATGCGTCTTGGTCGCTTGATGAGCACACTAGTTCAGCGTTATTCGAGTCGTCTTGCTCCTGTTGACAGTGATAACAAGTAGTCGCGAAGCGGACACTTAGAGTTCGAGTTCGCTCTGTAGTTCTGAGGCAACAATACAAACGGTCTGTCAAGGACGTACCTTGGTCGTGAGAACAGGTTTCAGATAGGTCCTACACACGAAGAGACATGCATCATTGAATGATCAGCCCATATAAGACACCACACAAACTGCGTAGCCGCTGTTACGTACAGCTGTCGTCCTCGGTGCGAGAAGCACTTTTTGTTCGGCTGGTACCACTCGCGGGTGTGCGAGTACGCGAGTGTGCGGATCTTGACCTCTTCGTCGTCGTTCTCCTCTCGCTGCTGCTGGCGAAGTAGCTCCTGTCGCTCGGCCTCTCGAATAGCTTCCTCTTCCGTCGCCTTTGCGATCGCAGCAGTGCACTCGGCTTCTTTGATCACTCGGCGCTCTTCGCGGATTCCCTCGGCTTGCTCCGCAGCAAGTCGCTCTTCCACAGTTCGCTTCGCTGCGGTTTCTACAGCCTCGCGCTGCATTCGGATCATCATCTGCTGCTTTTGAAGCAACACTTGGAAGAACGACGTCATCTGGAGTTGTCAAACAGCAACAATCCACACAAACAGAGACAGCTTAGGTCCTAACGACCTACAAGGGGGGCTGTGAATAGGATACAAGCTTACGAGAGGCGCGACGGTAGTCGAGAAGCAGTCGAACGTGAGCGCGTCCACGACTTCGAGCATCTGAGTCGTGCGAGGCGAGACGCAGCCACAATTCTCTTTGCCCTGGTCCAGGGCGCTTTCTCCATCAGACTGATCGTAGTCATCGTCCTGGAAGTCCTGAGCGAGGACCTCTTCCATGAAGCCGTGACTGACAGCATCAATATCATTAGAGTATGCACGTGCTTACATCATCAGCCCCGTATTGAAAGACCCACAATACTTACGCCTCAATGATCTCTTCATTGGTCTCGTTCTCTTCGTCTGGTATCGTTAGACACCACCGTCCTGATATAACGAGCGGTCCAAGCAGCGTCCTGCTACTACTATCGCTGACTCCACTGGAGCTCTCAGGCACGCCAGGTATCACACAAATGTGATCCTCAGTTGGCCTGCCAAGCATGGCGATCCCCACCACTTGCAGGTACTGGAAACAGCTCTGCCAGTACTCAAACTGTGGGGGTTTGCTTAGACGAACCTGATCACTCATGTGCATGTACGCAGGCATTTCAGCAGGAGCGTCCGCGTCTCCTCTGTTGTTTGCGTCCTCCTCTCCGGGGGCTGACGAGTCAAAGAGCTACCCATTCATGTGCATGTCAGTCAGTTCAGTGTCAGCGATGGCAAGACACTCATACAAGTGTCCTATGCGATCCGATCAATGTGGGATCGTATTGGCATTCGAGTGCATTCACTACCTTGTGCTCGGTCGCTTCCAGGAGCTCCTGTATCCGCTTTTGAGCCTGCGGTCAAATTAAAAGACAGCGTGTTGGACAGTCGGCCAGACAACGAACGCCTAGAGTCAGCAATGCTGGCGCTAAGCTGCCACGAGCATACACACATACTGCCACACACTCAGAGAGAAAGCAACGCGTGTACCCGGATGTTGAAGTTTTCGAACGCGTCCATGACGTCCATGCCGCCTGTGTCTCCATCGTCATCCCCTTCCGAGCCTGTCGCGTCGTCCTCGTGGCGCGGAAAGTATTGCAGATAGCTCCCTCCTGCGTTGTCCTCTTCGTCGTGTGCGTCGCGCTCTTCCTCCGCAGAACGCCATCCAGAGTCCTCCTCGTCTTGACCATCGCTTGCTGTTGCGTCACGGCTCCCCATCAACTTCGCTTTGCACCTGTTCTGTTGCCAAATGAGTTGTGATGTGACCTTTGATGATTGACTTGATCACGCCTTTACTGTAGACCTCGCATTATATAAGTAAGCTATGCCAAATGTCGCCCAATCGCAAACAAATTCAGCTTTATTTTGAGGTCTACAGTGCAGCATGGTTCTAATTGATGTGAATCACATTATCCACAGAACTTCCATTTTGACGCCCTCGGCATCCGAATATCTACACGACGCTGCTCGAGTCGTTCATGATTGATTGGCATCAGAATGGTGACAACTGTGAAGAACTCTCAAGACAACACTCGATTTCTTTCAGACGAAGGCACTTTGAGACTGCTACACAAGCGAATCCTTCTTCTAAGGCACGATCGCGGTTGTTAGGGTGGAAATGGGTGCGCTGTTCTTCAGGTTTCTTCTTCGTCGCAGTTCTCCTCGGGCAGTATACAACGAACGACACTTGACCGAAGAGATGCGCGTCCACATCGTGGCTCTCGTCCGTTTTGCGTACAGCGCCCGACACTGTCGGTCTTGGTCCGCGTCCACATCAATGGGAGCTTCCGTACAACTTGCCCAGCGTACCCTGGCCCTCGTATGGAAGAGCTGAGATGTTTTTCTGCCATCAGCGCACACCATTTTACAACAGTAAGCAAGCTGCGCCAGAGCTTTTGCAATCAGTTCGCTCCACAGATCTACGCTGCGCAGTCGCCATGAGAATCACATACCGATATTGTAGGTAAGAAAGAAAGAGAGAGAGAGCGAAGCCGTTTAGGTTGGATGGCTAGGCACTTGATTCGCGGACCTCAGGGATAAGATCAGGAAGCACACTTTGATCGCTCCAGGTCGACCAAAACGCCAGTATTGCACACACTATTTTATTCGCCGAGTGAATGTGTGGAAAAAGAATGAATTTACCAGGCGCGGTTGCCTAGTGACGCCAATGAGACGCTACGAAGTCTGATCGAAAGCAGCTTCATCTGTAAGAGAGCTAAACAAATGCTGCAAGCATCAAACCCAAAAGACCTCCGTTTGGTGACTATCGTTAACAGGGCTCAATTACCCTACGAGCCTCAGGTTTGCCTAACGACCACTGCGTCAGCTGTTCTACTGCAGACACAATCCCACACGCACATTATGGGTAGAATTACTTTGGCTCGGAACAGTTGGACACCGAGTCGAACTGGTGGCGCACTTCGGACGCCCTGGAGCCATCGCGCGTGTAGCACCCGACATCATAGTCGTCCTCCGAGTAGATCCAGCGCGAGCCCTAGGGGATGTAGGTCGAGAGGCCGTAGATGCACGTGCACTCGCTCAAGAACATGCCGTCTGTACCCTTGAAAAAGAGGTTCCAGTAGCCCATGTGGTGCCACGAGCATGCGTAACCGGACACCGTCCCAGTAGCCATACGCATCACTTTGCAGAGGTTGAGGATCGGGAGGGCATCGAGGGCGACTCCTCTACCAGCAGCAATCGAGCGGTTGCTTGAAGCCGACACGTTGACATTAGGCATCACCAACATATGTCGCAGTAGTGGTGGGAGTAGCACCATAGAGAGTAAGGAGATTCGTAGTGAAGACTTGGGGCACGGAAATCACCATCGTGCTTGAGTGGTGACCGGGAAAACTCGCGATTGAAGTGCTTGTTTACTAGGAAGGAGAACTGAGAATGAGAGTGAAGAGCATTGTAATCCTGGAGGATTGACAGCGCTCAAAGGTTAACGTCTGTCTGTATCTACGGTCGCTCTATGACTTCAGCGCAATCAGAGGGATGCAGACGCCGCAGAGCGGGAAACCAAAATGATATCTTAGTTGGATGCTACGTTGTGGGTGTCATCCAAGGTCCGTCCACCATCCATCACTCACGGCGCAATCGTTGAATTTGATTCAGACGCTTGGCGATTTGGAGAGTGGGAGAGAGAACTTTGCTACCAAATCTCCGGTTTGTTATTACCATTGGAGTGAGAAGGGTCTGAGGATACTCGAACACGTGTGAATTCTCTCGGCTTGTTCGGTCTGATCATAGTTGGCTTCCTGTAGCTATATAGCTCTCGTTTTTCATCTGGCACTCATCTGTGGTTGGCAGCGTTTCGCTGTTTTGCTGTTTCGCTGATACCATATTACAACTGAATCTGACTTCTGATACCAACTGATACTAATACTTAAATATACTTAATATCAACAATTTTTGCTTGATACTGGTATACTTAAACACAATTGATGGTACCAAATGAAATTTAGATATCACTGCTACCATTTGGGAAGGTTTTGATACCTAAAGAGCTCTGAATGTTGGTATCAATGGTACCAATACCGATATCGTAATTGATACCAAAGACTGTTTGACACCAACACTGTGATATTAGTATCAGTATCAATAATAGTTTAGCGTGGGCCACTTCCACTTCATATTGATTCTCACAACTGCCCGGAAAAGACGCCAACGCCAATCACAAAGATGAGCAGCAGCCACGACCGATTCGCCACGCTCTTTCCGCCGCTGCTCGCCGCCGACAGCAGCAGTAGCCTCAATGAGAAGCTGGATGCGGACGTGGACATCAGCGTGGACGACATCCTACTGCCACCGCTGGAGAAGACGGTGGACGCGGCGATCTATAGCGCACTGCAGAAATGGAACGAGCTGGAGCGCGTCAACGTGGAGTCGGCGCTCTCGTACGCAGAGCGCGTCAAAAAGTACCGCGCGATCGTGAGCTGGATCTTGTATCAGAACAGCGACGCTGACGAAGACGAAGATGAGGATGAAGCTGAGCAGGAGCGAGTGCAAGATGACGAAGAGGCCCAGGACGCCACATCAGATGGGGACGAGAAGAGACACGACCGCGAGATCGCGAGACGCAAACGCAAGGCCGCGGACAAGAGCGCACGCAAAGAAAAGAAACGTGAGAGGAGCAAGCGCCGCAAGCAGCTGCAGCAGATCCAAAAGGTCTTTCAGTCGCTGCCCGCGCTCGAGCGACTGCGCGAAGAGCGCCTGCCGAGCGAGCGTTTGCAGATGTTTACGAGTACGTACACCGCCAAAACGCGCACATTGCAGCAGAAGCGGTCGATGGGCGACACGAAGACTGACCTGTGCTTTGAATTTGCGCGGCCTGCGCCGCCGATATTCCCACGAAAGACTGGAGGCAACGATGATGATAGTGATGCTGAAGGCGATGATAATAGAGAAAGTGTACGAGAGGAGCAAGAGCAGGTCCGTAACCTGCGGACAAACAACTTCTTAATCTCGCGCGGGATTGACCCCTCCACTGCAGATGTAGGAGCAGCAGGCAGTAAGTCGGTCGAGAAGGAGGAGCTCGTGATCTGGCTGGACGTGCTGCACCCGAGCAAAGAACCGGCGAAGACGCAGTCGTTCCTCGTGCGCGAGTCGACGCGGCTCTCAGATGTGATCGACCTCGTCGTGTGTGCGTTTGACCAGCGCCTCGGCGATCATGACAAGCGCTCCAAGCTCGTGTACTTTGACTCGCAGTTCTACACGGACCGCCGCCATCCGGACAACATTGACTACGCCGACAAGATCCGTGAGTGGATCAAGGCGTTGCCGTCCACGCGAGTCGCCAAGTACGGCGCGAATCTGGCAGCGAAGAAGAGCAGCACGTCGCTATCAATGGAGACCACTTGCTTTCGGGATCTCGCGCTGAAAGTGGACCTCCCGGGCGTGTACATTCACCAGGGCGAATGCGAGCACTTGCTGCGGATCCGGGACGCGCGGCTGCCGCACGAATTCGACGCTAAAAATGAAGATGACGCGTTCCCGATGCGGCTACCGAATCCATACTTTCGTGCGCTCCGCAACTGCTTCATCTGCCAGCAGTACAGTGCCAAGTACATTTGCTACGGCGACCGCATGGGCATTTCAGACCCCATGTTTTTCTGCGAGCGCTGCTACCGCGCCGCGCACTTTAACAGCCGAGGCGAGCTCATCTACCGGGACTTTCAATCATTCCCCTACATCCAGGATTAGGTATAAATAAATTATCGATGCAGGTAGATAGATATATGAAATAACTTACTTAGTCTATTGGAATGTGGCCACGAACTCTTCTTGAATTTGCTACACGTCGTTGACCGTGTTGAGCGTGTTGTGCTGGACGCGCTCGAGACTGCTCTTGCTGCCAGTTCGGCCCCTGTCTGCGTCGTCTTTCTTCTCGAGCAGCGCAGTGAGACCGCCGCCACCGAGAAGCCGCAGACTGCTCCCCGACGGATTGACGCTCGTCATCGCGAGAGTAGGCGGGGCTGCTGCTTTCCCTAGGAGTCCACCATTAATCGACCGACTGCTTGGCTGCTGAGACAGTGACGCACGCACCCCCGAAGCTGCAGAGATCCCGGAGCCAGGACGAGGAGGACCTGGCGGGTCATCTGGCAGCATGATCGAGCTCACGCTCTTTGGCGACTCGGCTTCCCCTTCTCCATTGACACTGCCAATCAGCCCCACGGCGCCACCAGCGCTACTCCTATCCGTGTTTGGAGGCTCCACAAAGTCCACGAGGTACGTGTCCATCAAGCTCACGTTCGTGAAGGCCACCTTCTTGTGGAATGTGCACTTGATGTCCGGCATGCCCTTGACGACCTCCATCACGATCGGACTCACGAGCGTCTTCTCCGGTACGCCGTTCGACTCCAACTCGTTCGCGGTGAGTGCGTCGGGACCCCACATGTCGTAGCGCAGCGTCGTTGTGCCGATGACGCCGCCAATGATGTTGCCAATATGGATACCAATGCGCATCTGCAGTCGCTCACCCGTGTTCGGGTCCTGCACCTTGCGCACCTCTTTGTGCATGTCGCGTGCCATAGACAACAGGTCGCGGATGTGGCTGCGGATATGCATCTGAAACTTGTGCTTGAGCGTGCTCCTGCGCGCGAGTGTGCCGTGGGTGTTCTCTGTCGACGCCAGCCCCTGGTCGGTCGTCCCAAGTGGCAGGACGCGACTGCTAGCTCCGTGCACTGGCGCGATCCCATTGCCTCCGACACCTGTTGTACCCACGACAGGTCCGAGACTCATGTCCACATATGGCAAGCCAGACACAATCACGTACGCGTCGCCGATCGTCTGCATCTTGAACACGCCGTGCTTTTCTGTCAGCTTGTCGAACGCACAAAACAGCGAAGCCAGGATGTCCACCACTTGGGCCGTATCCGCTTGCGACGCGATCGACGTGAAGCCTTTGATGTCCGAAAACAGAATGCCGACTTGCTGGTGCTGGTCGCAGACCATTTCGCCTTCCTTCAGCCGCATCACGACCGCGGCTGGGAGCATCTGGTAGAGCAGGCGATCAGCGTTCATCGTCTCAATCTGTGTGCGAGTCTTGAGCCAAATCTGACGCCGCGTGAAGAACTCAACGCTCTGCGACGCGATGAAGTTCGTGATCACCGAGAGACACGTCAGCACGAGCGGGTAGCTGGTCTTGAAGTTGGAGTTGAACTTCTTTGCGTCCTGAGCCAGTGCATTCAAGTTGAGAATGCTGATCATGGAGACCACGACGAGCGTCATGAGATTGAACCACACCGTGTGGCGGTGCAGAATCGAGCCGCCATTCGACACGACGAACATCGCGAGCACCGTGTCAAGGCACATGTTCACGTAGCGTGGAGAAGTGTCGATCTCCATCACATAGTTCAAGCGCCAGAGCAGTGCCTCGCTGATCGAGAAGCAGCACAAACCAATCAGGTACACTCCCACGAGCACGTTGCGCAACTTGAACTCGGTGTAGTCAGGGAACTCGAGACGCGCTCGACGTGCGAAGAAGACCGTGAGAATGGCGTACAAACTTCGAATCACCAGCATGACAACATACGTCGAGCCCAGGATCTTGTCGCTTCCGTAGGCTTTCTGCAAAAGCTCGAGCGTCAGGTCGCGCAAACACGTGAAAATGGCGTAAAGCGCCAGCAAGAACAGAGTCGTTCGTGCGCCTTCCACTCTATCGCACAGAGTGCTCTCCAAGAACTTGTGCTCCATCTCCTCTTCCTTGAAATAGAGTAGCATAGAGCTGATCTCGGAGAGCATGTCTTCTTCCGCGCTCGAGCTTCCTCCAGCTTTACCATCAAACTGTGTCGACAACGGAGCCCCGAGAAGTAGTCGGATGGGGTCATACTTGGCCCAGCGCTTCTTCGCTCTTTGCATGATCTTGTTTCTTGTCACGCTGAGGAAATCAGGCTCAAACGCTTTGCGCGCGTTGTGTTCTGAGATGATGAGCGACTCTCGTTTCATGATGTGCTCAAGCTGACCAAGTACAGCCATTCGCGCGAGTTCACTCAAAGGCTCGCCCACCATGTAGGTTGTCATGGATCCTTTCCCTTTCACCTCGATCTGTCGCTCTTCGAAGCTGAAGTGGCCAGCGAGTTTCTTGTACGTGACCTGGGAGATCTGGCAGTAACCTGTGATGCCAGTTGACTGCATTCGGGATGCCGTGTTTACAGTGTCTCCAAAGAGTGAAAACTGCTGCTTCTTCATCCCAACAAGACCGCTCACCACTCGCCCCGAGTGGATCCCGATGCGCAGTTTGATGCCGTTTCCATTTGACGCTCTGCACTTGTCCAAGAAGCTGAGCATGTCGATCGCCATCGAAACAGCACGAAGAGCTGCTTCTTTTCCGCGGTCTTTTCCTTGGAGCCCTGCGCAAGCCATGTACGTTTTCCCGACTGTTTCCATTTTCCGGACGCCGTGCTTTTGACAAATTTGGTCAAAGAGCGAGTACACGCGATCAAGAAGCGAGACCACTTCAGTTGGTCCGAAGCGATTCACAAACGACGAGAAATCGGCAATGTCGCAAAACAAGATGGTTACGTCTTTCTCGTCCTCGCTGATGAGCGTATCACCCTTCTGCATTCGCTGAACGATGTGCTCGGGGAGCATGTTCTTCAAGATTTGGGTCGACCTCTTCTGTTCAATCAGGAGCGACCGACTCTGCAGGAAATCTCGTCTCATCGTGATCTGCAGCGAGTAACAGGAGTAGGCTCCAAACGTGATCACAAACGCCAAATACAGCGCGAACAGCAGCAAATCTGAAAAGTCTTGACTGCTCTCCTTCTTGATACCAACTTTGTCAGCGAGCAGGTAGAACGCGAAATTGTAGATCGACAGGATCAACGCGAATAGAAACTTAACTCGAATTACCACGAAAAGCACGATCGGGAACAACGCAGCCGCAAACTTTCCTGTGTCGGAAATCGTGAGCGTGAGCGCCATCCCAATTGCGCAAAACGGGACGAGAATCGCGCTTTGGTAGTACTCAACGAAAAACTTGGTCCGAGCAATCCGCATGTAGACCACGTCGCAGATGAAGAAGCCTGCGCGAATCCAAATGTAAGACGACTCGCCTTCGAGAAAGTACTCGTACACCGCGTACAACGGGATCACGAATGCCAGGATCTTCAAACAGAGAATCACACGTGACCTCTCTCGCAGCGCAAACGTGAGCTCGTACTCGTTCTCAAGCGTCAGATGCTCTTCACCCATAAACTCCAGCGTGAGAGGGTGGACGCTAGGCTGCACATTCAACGCTCGCGAACTTTGGGCATCGTCTTCTTTCAAAATCGGATCTGGAAGTCCAATCTCTTGGGCAAGCTCACGCTGCAGTGCGATGAGCTGCTTTGACAACTCGTCGTGCTCGGTTGGCCGATCGAAATCCCGAAACTTCTGGCTCCATTCTCCGTCTAAGAGTGACGCAGTAAGGTCTGTGCGACCTGGAGGAGTAGGGACTCCTTGGACTTGATCGTCGAAGCGACTTGAAGACACCTCCGCAAACTTTGTTGTCCGCAAATTCGCAATGGAGAAGTCCGCTTGGTCGAAAGTGGCGCTGGGGTGTCCTAGACCGCTGTCAATCTCTTGAATAATGTCGTTGCTGGAGGGCAGGTACATTTGCTTCAAGTACATGATTGCGAAATCCGGCGCGACAGATGCTACCGATGTGAACAGGATCAGCATCCAGTACGTCATCTCAGGGAACAGCATATCCGCAATGCCGTAAAAATCTCGAAACACGTCGAATGTCGAGAAAATGCTGTACGCCCGCGAATACACCAGCACGAAAACGAGAAACGCCGTGAAGCCGCCGAAAAGAGACATATAATGAAAGCGTCCCCATCGATGTAGCCGCTGCATGGCTAAGCTCGCTCTCAGTGTCACCGTGATCACTAACGCGCCGTACACTGCTGTCCCGTCCGTAAACAAGCCATTTGCATGCCCTTCGGTCGACGAGATTCCATTCAGCGCACTCATCGTGAAGAAGAACACGAGCAAGGAATGCATAAGCGCGTTCAAAACCCAAACGGTCAGCCTCTTGATGCTCAACTCGCTTCGCTTGAGAGAGCTGCGGTAGACGTATGGGTGCTGCAAAACTGTCGAGTCTCGGATATCTTCGTCTGCGATCCCCAGCACGAAAATCGGCAGCAAGGTGTACAGAACGTTCCATCCCACCATCAAGTACGACTCGTACAAGGTTTGACCGGAATACGCATTCCGTAGCGAATAGATGAACAGGGTCATGATGAGCGCCATGTTCTTGTAGAATGAAAACAGGATGACGCGTGCTACACGGCGGTGGTTCCAGCGACCGTGCACGAGCAGCAAGCGAGACAAATTCCGGAATGTCGCAATCGCGAAATCAGCCGCGCGTACTGCTTGCATGCCTTCATGGCCGTAGATCCCGATTCCCACATGAGCTTCTTGGATCATACTCACATCATTCCCACCATCTCCGACAGCTAGCGTCAATGGAGAACCTGGGGCAGACTTCATCAGTCCAACCACTTGAGCCTTCTGCATCGGACTCAAACGACACGCGATTACCGAGGTACATTGCGTAGCCAGCTCCATGAACAGCTGATGGGATGGGATGACTGTATTGTTCTCGGACATTGATGGCTGCGTTGAACCGTGTCGAGACGAAACACGATGGCTGCGAGCCACAGGTGATAGCGAATGCTGGTCGTGGTTGTTTGGAAGCTGGAGAGGGAGGCTTCCGGCCGATTTCATGGACGCAGACTCATTTGTGATAAAAGTGTTCCCACCTCCGTCGCGCTCTTCTGTAAGCCCTTCCAACGTTGCCAGGCGAAACTTTTCATTTTGGCTGGGAAGCGATGAGTGGGAGACTGGTATCTTTACAGGCGGGGATGTGAGCACATCTGCCAAAAGAAACTCGAGCGCTTCACCATTGATTACTAGCGACATGTTCCGCGTTGCAACTCCTGGTACCCAAACACCTTCGCGTTTCAACTTGCGTCTAGCGTTTGCGATTTCGTCTAGGCAGTCTTGCTTGCTCTTGCCTTTGATGATGATCATTTTGCTCTTTTCTCCAATCAGACCACACATGTGTCCGACCGAAATCGCTGTTTCGTCCTTGTCGCCAGTGAGCATCCAGATATTGACACCTGCCTGGCAGAGCTGATCGATGCACTCTTTCACTCCGTCTTGCAGCAGGTCTTCCACCCCTGTCGCTCCCAGAAGGTAGATCGATTTCTCAATCTTCTTCGCCACCTCAAGGCACAAATGTTCCCGATCAGTGAGCGATTTTCTCGCCATGTTATACTCGTTCTTCCATGCGAGATATTCTGTCTTGGACAACGTTTTGAACCCCAAAAGCAAAGTTCGGAGTGCCATCGCTGCGAAATAGTGCACGTGCAGCCCTAGTTTGCTGATATCTTGTGCGTTGGCTGCATTCGCGAACATGACGGTGTCGGCTCCCTTGGAAAATACGAGAATCTCGTCATCACTTGCTTCGTTAGGGTTGTAGCTGTCGTCGCGATCACATGCATCAACTTCTCCGTCGTTCGATAACGCACTTTCAAGCTCAGTGAAGTTGTCTTTTGAATCTTCCTCCGCTGCTGCTGCTGACTTCTGGTACTCCTGTCTCCTTCTCTGCTTTCTCTTTTTCGCGCGCTCCGGGTCGTAATCAGGATGAGTTGCATCCACAGCATCTTCGTCATCGTCAGGATACGAATGGATTTGTTGCACCACAACCGACATACATTTTCTCGTGCTGTCGAATTCGTTGAGTGCAAGCAAGCGGTACGTTTCCGACTTCCCAAACAACTTGATGTGTATCAAGTCTCCATCGCGTTCCTCGTAAATGCACTTGAACTCGATAGCGGCATTCAAAAGAGCGACTTCGTCTGGGGATGACCCGAAGTATTTGCGCTCGTATTTCGATGACAACGAGGCACCACTCCACGGAAACGCGTCAGCAGATTCCAGCGATCCGTTGAGAGTGTTTACTCCACCAATGTGGCGAAGCGTATGTCGGTCATTTACTCCCAGATTGGTCAAGCTAGAAGATTGATCACCGCCTCGTCCTGCCGCCCGTGCGTTTTCTTCAATTGCCACTGAAGCAGAGTGGCAAAGGAGCAAGCACCGGAAAAACGGACGCGCCAATTCCAGCGAGTGCTGCTCCTTTCCCATGTATCTCGACGGATTCTCGATCATATTTACGAGATGATAGTATGGTCGAACATCTTTCTCAGACAACGAAGCCTGTTTCACAATCCGTTTGCCTTCAGACGCTTCACGGCCAGACGATGGGAGCTTCGAGCCAGAGCTTGCAGTCGACGGAGGTCCAGTCGCCGGAAACCTTGCTGCTGGCTCAGTTTCTGTCAGTCCGCCACCAGCAGCTTTAGCGATTCTTCGCAGGTTCATGTTGCTTCCGTCGTAAATGATGCCTCCAATGCTGCACACCTTGAACAACATTTGATTCTTGGTCAGGGTACCGGTCTTGTCTGTGAATATGTACTTGATCTGACCCAGATCTTCGTTGACGTTTGAAGTACGGGCAGTCACCCCATGTCCATTGTCCGCGCATCGCATCTTTGGGTCGTTTTCGATTCGCCGCGCTTGGTACCACTTTACAACCTCAAGGCTAATGTACAAGGAGATCGGGACCATGTTGTTGTACAGGATCAAATACGTAATCCAAGCCTCGAAAAAATCAGCGGCACCATAAAGCTTGATATACGGGAACGCGGCAGTGTATCCAGGATGCGTGTGGATCTTTTGGGAGAAGAGGGAAGTTTGAACTGAGCTGATGCAGCATACTCCGAACAGCACCGCGAAAATCAGGAAGATGCATCGATTCGCAGTATGATCAAGCCGACTGAACTTCGACGGGATCGCTTTCATGTTCTGGACCAGCTTCGTGTCGTTTCCCGCGCCAACAACAACACCAATCACCCACTTCGTGTTGCACAGCTTCATTCCACGCAACAGCACGTTCTCGATGTTGATTGGGATCTCTTCCATATCAGGGACAGCATTCCGCGACGATTTTTGGGTCTTGGCTGAGGGATGCTTCGCGTCGTGACTCGCCTCTGCATCAAGCTTCGCCTGCTCGTTTGCAAATGAGATTCGCAAGACACCGTCGAAACTGTATAGACGTTTGTTTGGGAGCTCGCAGCGAATCTCCGAGTTTATCGTGGTGCCGAAGTTCATGACGCTCTCCGGGCTGATCTGGTTCCACTTGAGGCAATGACGCACTTTCAAATTGGACTCGCCATCTAAACTGGAAGTTTCGCACATGGCCTCGCCATCTTCATGACTCGAGAACAGTAACACGACGTCTGCGGGGATTTGCTCTTTGTCGTGGATCTTGACCACATGCCCTACTCGAAGGTTCTTCCAGAAAACCGGTTGAAACGACTGTGAGTGTGATCCTCCGCTACCACTTCCGAGGGGAACGGGATCCTGTGACACCTTGTTGCTTGATTGGTCTGCAGTCTGGTTCTCAGGCGTCGCGCCGAGCGCTTCGACTTTCTGGTGGTTCACAACATAGTCCTGCTGATGCCGCAGTCGATCTTCCATTGCTTCCTTCACCATTGTCGCGAAGAGCACGATCGTGAGCGGTCCAATCGTTGAGTACTCATTCGTCGGCGACAAATTCGTGCACAGCTGCAGTAGCGAGATGATCAAAAAGTAGAAATTCGCGATACGTCGAAATTGCTCAAATAGCGACTTGGGGAGAAAGTTGACCAGTGTGTACTTGGACGTGCACACAACGTTAGAGTGGTACGGGTCGGTGTGGTACTTCTTCTCAATGTAGCTTGCGTACTCCTGCGTTCGCAGCACATCGTTGATGAACAGCACGCGGCTCTTGATGGGAGACGCTTCTGCTGCGAGTCGGTCTACACTTGTGAGCTCCTGTCCAGGTACACCGCGCACCTTGTTCCATCTAAAAATCCTGGAGAAGACACTCGCCTTGGACTGTGGCGACGACAGCGTCAGTCTCCCAGATGGCACGATGCCCGTGGTCGACGAGAGGCTCTCCGTCTCTAATCGGAAGAAATGCGGTGGGATCGCCATTTATTCCCAGCTGATATGAAATCTCCACACACTCGTCTTTCAAAGAAGGGATTGAATCGCGAAACAGGAGCGTCGTGGCAGCTACCACATCCACGCGCACACGTTTGTACACACTTGTTCAGCACCGTTCAGTATGTGTTGCTGTCTTCGAAATGCCGTGCTATGTATTTTCTCACTCACCCGCTCGTGTGGCTTGCTGCTGCCTCTTCCAAGCACCTCGATGGATCGGTCCGATCGACCGGACGAATAATACAGTAGCAAGAATGAGTCGATCGCTGGCACTAAATGAAGGCGCTGAGGCTGGATGATGAAGATAACGGCGATGAAGGAGGGGACGGACGCCTGTGGGCCGTCGGCTGATGAGTAAGTCCCGCGTGGATAGCTGGGGTTTCCTTTCTGTCTGCTCGCGAGGAGCGTGCGTGTGTTTTGCGTCTAAAAATGGCCGCTGTTCCGTCGCGCTTCAGTCGCACCACCTGAGCTGCGCTCGCCCAATGTCCTCAGCTGCCGATGAGACTGGTTAGTCGTATCGCGTATAGGCACAGAAGCGCTTTCCGCTTTCCGCATTCCGCATTCCGCGCCCCTCTGCGTACCCGCATTTCTAGTTCAATTTTGAAACGGCTTAAAATGCTGGCAGGAATGTTTGTCCATACGGACCACAGCTTTATCTCGTTAAAGTACGATTTTGATGTTTCTCTGAATTGACACTTGGATGATGGTTTGATCTTCGATTGATTTTTGTTGGCGATAGTGACAGGAGGCTTCATGCACAAGCGCGACCGTTTGCTTCAACTTGGGTGACGTCAACGTAACGATTAGTTGGCACCATGTTGAGTTGCCATTTTGTTTGACAGCATGACATGAGTGCGGGCTTATTCTGTGTTTGATTACCACCTATCTTGTGATTGCCATCTCGCTGGATTTTTATTTTTATTTCATGCTTTTGGAAATACTTCATAAATTGCATATTGTGTTATTGGGTGCAACTTTCCCCCGAAATGATTCTCTTACAACAAACTTGGCAAATCGTTATAGTCTGCATTTGAGACATTTTAGGACTCAGATATCCCTTTCATCAAACCAACAAACCTCTGCAGATAGATATTGGCAAGTATTGTCAACAGACAGAGGCAAAATGATGGGCGGTACCATCAAATCCCAGCAAGTCTCTTTGAGATTTTCGCTGTTTGTCTTTTGTCGGCACACACTTGAAAATTCGCTCAAAAGAAAATAAGTATGCGGAAGAGCTCCTCGAACGACGTGGAGAGGGCGATGGCGGCGGATCTGAAGCAGAGCCTCATGGCGACGCACTCGCCACGCAGCCCAGCAGCGGGCATGCGCCTCGAGAAGCAGCTGCAGGTGTCGATCGCTGCTGCGCCGCGTAGTCTGCTGCGCGAGGAGAGCGGCAGATCGGAAGATGAGCGCGACGAGATGGCCACAGACCACGCACAGGACGAGCTCAACTACGAGCGGTGCGTGTGTCTTCTTAGACTGTGACTGGTTATTATTATATGGAGAGTGCTAATAAGTTTGTTTATTGCTTTCCCGTTATGTTGTTGACGTGCAGAGCGTTCAGCTTTATGACTGGGAGACGACTGCAGCGCCGGTATCGAGGTGTTTACATCAAGGTTCGTTGCGATATGTGATGTTGTCTTTGGCTTTCTCTTTACCAAGTGTAGCGATTTGTACAAGTTGCTAACGCGATTCCACTGCTAAACCCTATCCAATGTCATTGTAGTATTCGTTTGTGGCGCAGTTCGTGACGTGGGTGATGGTGCTCTACGTTCTGCTCGTGCTTGCCACGCTGTCTTTGTCCCCTGATGGTATGTGTGATTCCTAGTTTCTTGTCTGTAATTGTGAGGTGAGTCTCAGTGCTTTACGGCCATATGCGTACATAACCGTTTCGCACCTTTTGTAGAGACAAATACGAGCTTGCTGACTTCGAATTCCACTCAAACGAAAACGTCCGACCAAATCGCTTATATCGTTCTCGCCATCTTCGTGATCTACGTCATCGTCCAAGTCGCGCTGATCATTCGGTGGCTCATCTACTGGGTCATCGTTGCAGAGATGCTCACGTACACTGTCACTGGAAACGTGCACGCTCTGTTCTGGCTTGACGACACTGACTCTGATGCGGACGCGGACGCGCGATACATTTTGCTGTCGCTGTTGATCGCGGTGGAAGCGCTCACGATTGTCGTGTACCTGTTCACCCACTACACGTACCCATGGTTGGTCCGCAGCAACAAGCTCAACAGTATCAGCTGGTGGACAGCACGACCAGGACCTCAGACCAACACGATCACGTACAAGTCAATCGCGCGGTTCTACACGTCGAAGCGCAATTTTGTCAAGTACTGCGGCGGATTGAACGCAGATCGCCAGCCACATGGGTATGGCATGTGGTCTGATACTTCTTACCATGGCGAGCGGCTGACGGGGCAATGGGAGAACGGGATCCCAATCGGACCATTCCGTAGCTTTGAGCACGGCAGCGGATACTCGTTCGTGAACATTCGCGTCGGCTTTTGTCACAATCGCGCGGAGCAGAGGTCCGACGGCATTTACTTCTGGCCGAAACACTCGGAATCGGGACTCCAGTGGGGTGTCGCGAGCGTCGAGTGCTCCGTGTCAGGCGGGTTCTTCACATTTTTGCCGGCTGTGAGCCATATAACGCCGTCGAGTTCTCCTGATGCTCCTCAATGTGCATCCGATTGCCTGCCGTTTCTGCGCACCCCAGCGGACGACGTGGTGTTTAGCACCAAGCATGATGCAAAGAAACCTTCTAAACTCACAAAGGAAAAATCGTCAAGGAAGAAAATCTTTCGAGAGAGCTCGCATCCAGTTATCGACCGACAGATCTCGACTGTGCGCAAGGAGGCGCTGGTGCTTCTCCACGGTTACAACTGCTCGCTCGACTATGGTATGAACCGTCTCGCGCAGCTTTTCTCGTTGGGCGATTTTCCGTCGTTTATTCATCCGTATGTGTTCAGTTGGCCGAGCGGAGGCGTACTCGCGTACTTTCAAGGTAAGCTTTTGTATTTTGAAGTGGGTTTATGATACGCACTGACGATTTGCAATCATGTTCATTTTGATTTGACAGCCAAGAAAGTCGGAAGTGAGAGCGATCGAACTGCGACCGATTTTCGAGACTTTCTCCAGAGTCTGCTTGATGCAGGCTACACGACGCTCAACATTATCGCGCACTCCATGGGGGCTCGAGTGTTCTTTAAGAGCTTGAATGCCGGTCATTTGAACGACGTTTTAAAGGTTTGTGCCCGCTGCATTTGTTTATTGCAAACAATCACTGACGTCATGTGGAGGATATTGACTCTCTCGATTTTCTTTTCCGCTTTCAATTAGCCGGTGAACAGCTCCGACGGCTTTAGTAGACAAACACAAATGGAGCTATCGACGCTAACATTCTGCAACCCCGACTACCAACGCGATGACTTTGTCAGATACGGAGGAGGCTACGATGCCGCGCGTCGATTCTGCGATCACATCACTCTGTACGCAGACAGCATGGATGGTGCGCTGTTCTATCTCGAGTTTCTTTCGAAAAAGACGCTCTGTAGCCCTCTCAACTTGTCACTCGGAAGACGTGGTACCATGGTGCATCGTGATGCGACCGAGAGCGACACGAGAGATCGCGCGGAGACGGAGTTCCTCAATTGGGTCGATTCCAATATGACCCCACCAGTTGATATGGACGTTGCGATAGCGTCGATCAACCAGCAAGCCAAGTTCTCTGGAGTCACTTCATTTGCGTACAACCGAGCACCAATCGGACGCGGGGCCGACGAGAGAGCCAATTACGCTCACGATCGAGTCAAAGGCGATCTGGACAAGAAGACTGAGTTGCAGTACCTGGACATGGACGTGATCGACACGACCTGGATGGACAACAACGTCCACGCGATCCGTCACAACTACTTCAACATCAACCCGACCATCGTAAGTTACCAGACACACGGTTTTGTCCATTCTTGCTACACCTTGTGCTAATAAATTCACTTGTCAACATTTTGTTTGGTTTTATGTAGGTCGACGATCTGCGCCACTTGATTGTCGGCAAGAAACGCGCGCGTTCACGCCCTGGTCTCTTGCAGTCCTCTTCAGCAGCGAACGTCTACATCTTCCTCGTCGCACCGTCGCACGTCAAGAACAAGTAAGAGAAAGAAGAGGTCTAAGAGGCAACGATAACGAAAACGTCACGCTCGTATCCATAAATCTCATCAATCACATTTTTGAAAGAAACGAGCAACCAGGATCCGCAGTTCGTTCATGCTCATGCGTCGTTTATGACATCGCATTTCTTGAACACGATCCGCACCTAAGAGAGTGCATACAGTGTACTACTGGAGAGATTCGTACTTTAAAGAATGCACACAATATCCTGCATCTCGATATGGAAACGCCCCATTCCCGAAAGCAGCAAGAGCGGCAGAAGAAGCAACCAGCGAGCCCGATCACGCAGTCGACGGCGCGTGTGCTCCCTTCTCTAGAGATACGCGTCCACGTACTCTCTTCGATCCTGTCTTCACATTGCACCTGCTACACCAGAGCGAGTACTGACGGCGTCTGAGTTTGTTGCCGTGGGTGCGACTGCGAGCGAACACTACACAGAAAAAGCACAGGTGTTGGTGATCTCTGACCACTTCAACTTGAAGAGATCGGTACATTTTCGCCACTAGCATGAGCTGGACAGCGACAACCGGATACTCACCAACGATCCTCAAGAAGCCGTCGTCGGCGGGGTCGATCATCGGCGGCGGTGGCAGTGGAAGTGGCGCGAATGGAGCTGCGAATGCGGGCTTCAACGGTGGATTTGCAGCCGGAAGCGCCTTGGAGAATGGAGCGACATCGAATCTTGGCGACCAGGAAGTGATTGTGCCTCTCGTGCTCTGGGATGAGCCTCCGCGCATTGAGATCTCGTGTCTGCATGTGCTGCATCTGCCGATGTCTCAGCCGAGCCAGAATTCCAGCACGACATCTCACGCGAGCTTTGTACGGAGAAACAGTAACAATGACAGCAGGGGCAACAATGTGAATAAAAGCAGCGCGAACGTGCAAGATGCAACAAGTTTCCGAAAGCAGAAGAGCGATAATGATAGCAGCAACGGCGCAGGCGGCAGCAACAAAAGTAGCGGCTCCGCAGAGTTTGCTGGTCTCCAGATCCAAATCGTCGACGACGAAGATGGCGATGGAGACGAGACGCTGTATCAAGTCTGTGTCTTTGCGGGTACAGTCGATGGAGTGGTGATCTACTGGCTCTTTGAGCAGGATGTTGTTGTTCAAGTCAACATGCTGCTGTTTTCCGGCGACGAGGCATCCGATGCGTCGAGTGAAGCAGCGAGAAAGAGAAGCGTTGCGAATCAGCCTGTCCAGGCAATTGTGAGCGGCACCGACGAATGGGGACAAAGTATGCTGATCTCTATCACAAAGGATGGAAGTGTGGCTCGATGGCAACTTCCCAACGGGTTGTGTTCGTGTGCTAGTGCGTCGTTGGCGAAGCAGTTGGCGCCAATCAAAGGCATGGAGATGTTTTGCAACAATCGGTACGCTATGGTGTACTCGGAAGAAACGCGAATGATGGTGCTTGATACCTGGAAAATGAACTTGTTGTACTGCATAGACACCGCGCAAGAGCAGATCCGGCGGAGCATTGCGGTTGGTGAATTGAAGATGCCGGTTTTCAAGTCATGGCCCAATTTTTCAAAGAACTCACTTGGAGGAAACGCAGGTTCTGTGAGAGCTGCGCTCGACACTCAGGGAGAGAACTTGTCTGCGGCGTCATCGAACTATCTAAACAACGGCACACGCGGTTCAAGCCTTACGAATTCGTCATCGACTGGAGCACAGAATGGGCAGCTGTCGCAAGTACCCGCGAACAGCTCAAATACCAAGTCGTTCAGTAATGCGTCCGGCTCAGGACAGTCGATCAACACTGTCCAGGTGTGGGACTCGTTAGTCATATCTCTTGGCGCAGAAGGTCTTGTGAAGTGTTTTCTCTGGTCGAAGCCTCGCGGTGGATCAAGTGCCCCGAGCAGCTCATTCGGCGCTTTTCAATGGATTCAAGAGAGCTGCTGGGTCATTTCTTGGGCCGACGAAGCCGATGACATTACATGCTCGCAGAGTACATCGCTGAAGGATGGCGACCACATGAATCCGCAAACAGCACTGATGCGATCGATCAAAAGCAGTTACTTCCCGCTGGCTGTGCGCATCTCTCCAGATTCATCCCTGATCCTGTTCATCTGGAAGACCAAGTGGGTGGTTTTGAAGCGAAAGTGGCTTTGCAAGGTCGACAACTCAGCCGGCAGCGGAGGCGTGTCACCACGAAAAAAACCTTCCAGCAAACCAAAACCCAGTGTACTTGTCGGCAGCTGCAACACTTCACCTGCTGTATTCCTCGGGCGGACGACCTCTGAACGCGTTGTCAGTGAATCTGCGAAACAGCAAACTGAGTCGGTGTTTTGGGAAAATGGTGAATTTGTTGGAGACAATCAAGTGATGCTTTGGACAAACACTGGTCATGTGTTCCAGTTCGCGTCGTGCGGAAACTCCATGAGCTCTGCAGGGAAGCTGTTCATTTTCACGAAGGACCAGGACCAGTTTGTTCCCAGAAGCAACTTCAAGAATCTGACCGTCATCGAGAAAGGGCATTACATCGCGTACATGCATCAGTGCGAGTGCTGCGACAAAACCCACAGCAAAAACATCAAAGCGCGAAGGTTACGAGCGACTAGTGGGGAATGGGGCATGAATGGAGGTTCTGGGTCAGGCTTCACATCTTGTGTCCAGTCAACCGGTAGCTTCTTCGTCCCATCGTCTCCGCTGTCATCCTCTTCCTCGCAAACGAAGCTGATTCACATGTGCAAACGCGGGAGTTTGGGGTTTTGGAATATCCCACTGAACAAGAGCTTATCACCTCCGCGGATGGCAAAGTCTCACGCGTTTCCAATCCACCTGTACGATCACGTGAAGTTCTACTCGTTTGAGGATGGATTCGGAGATTGTCAACCGGGTGGAGTGAATGCAGTCAAGAAAGATGCTACACTTGACAGACGGGTCTGCTTATCGCATTTGATGCTTGGCAGAGAAGACTCCGGCTCCTCTTGCTGTTACGATGAAGCTCGGCGGTTAGGAAAACGAAGAAAGCGTTGCAGAAGACTACGCGACTTGGATGAAATTGGACAGTTGACAGCAAGAAGCAGTGGTGCAAACAGCCCTGGTGCGAGTGTGTTCACTTCAACTCTCGGTCCTGCTGCAATCCGTGGTGCGTCTCCGTCAATCCAAGAGCAGCGTCGTGCGACAGTGGCATTCAGTGGATCCGTTTCCGACATGTCATCTCGGCACTTGATGGATGTACCTGTGATTGCGAAAGGGTACTCGGATGGGAGTGTGGAGTTCTCATTGCTAGGACGAAAGCAAGCTGCACAACGATCAGGCTTTAGCGCTGGCAGCTCTCACGTGCACTTGCCCTGCCACACTGGAAATGTTACAGCCGTAGCGCAGTGTCATTGGATAGCGCCATGCACCGTCAGCATGGATTCGCCACCTCTACCGCCATCGCCGCTCATCCGCTCTGTCACGGCGGGCTCCACTAGTAGCAACTCAAGCGGCGGGATTTACATGTCTGTGAAGAAGGCACAGACATGGAAACGAGGCATTCCGGTTGAGGAATCGATTCTAGCATCGGACAAGAATCCATTTTATCGCTCTCGTTTTTCTGCACCAACGCAACGTCGAAGCTGGTCGAGCCGCCACTTGAGCATCAATTCGACACCTCCCAGTACTGCTATGGGTTTTCCTTCGTCCGTCTCTGCTCCATCCAGCCCAAATGTCAGTTCGAGTGCAAGCTCTTCAACGTCCGCTGCTATTCACTTTATGGTATTTACTGGTGGAGAAGATGGTGTAATGCGAGTGATAGAGCTATCGATCCGCCCCTTGGAATCCAGTTTTGTGTGTGAAGCAATCGTGCTGCAAACATTCCGAAAACATCGAGGAGCAATCCAAGAAATTGCGATTTCTCCAGTGCGTGACGGTGGTATCAGCTGGTCCGCTCAGTCTCCAGACAGGTTGGTCGCGACCGTGGGTGTTGATCACAAAGTTACTTTGTACGCACCTATCTACGGATATCACCCGAGTAGTCGAGGACTGCAGACCCAGTCATCGTTCAAAGGCAAATGCGCTGTTGAGTGGGAGTGCATCCTTGAGCTGAGCGAGCACACCGATTCAATTTGTGACCTGGATTGGCATCTTGAGCGGGGGCTGCTGTACGTCGAGTGTGAAGACCGGATGATTTACGTGTGGAACACGGACACAGGGATTCTGGATCGATCGATACCAACTGCGTTATTGAGCGACGGCGGCAATGCAGCAGACGACAATTCTAGTTTGTCTGAAAGTAATAGCATGGAGTCTGTTGAGAGTACCGACTTGCTAATCGGCGACTCATCCGTGCATCTACTTAAGTTTGGCGTCATCCGAAGCGCCGAACATATCAAGAGCAGCTGGAAGTCGTATTTCTATGGGTTATCGAATGCAGAGCCGCCTATCTTGTCCGTTGGAGGGGGAGAAGCATCTAGCTCACCAAGCTCAGTGTCCCCATACGCGATCGGATCGATTGAGCTGCTGCTGCTGTCGTTTTTGCTGTCGTGGGGTGCGACACCAGAAATTGATCGGGCGTGCCGAGAGCTTCTCGGTCTCGACGCCCCAGAGCTGCTGTACTCGTGCGCGTTGCGGGAAGGAGTTTCTGGTGCACTGACAATCCCAGTGCCGTGGAAAACGCCAGCGCTGTCGAAGCCAAGATTGATGCCAACCCATTCGAAATCGTCACCGGAGAACTCTTTTGTTCGCAACTGGCAGCATTCGTCAGCGTTATCAGCGAATCTTGCGCTGGGGATTGTGGCACTGTGTATGAATCTGATGGAGCACAAATACTCGAAAGGAAGTAGCAACAGCGCGGACAACGGGTCACCAGCTTTGCCTTCTTCGCCCAAGAACAAGGAGAAGTTCCATGTCCTCTGGAGCCAGCTTATCACGCAGCACTCGGTGGTGCTGCCAGACTACGTCCCCTGCTTTCGAGAGCCGGCGTTAGAGTTCCTCGCAAAGTTTGCCTTCAATCCTTGCGATTACACGCAATTAGCCGCTCGAGCCCTGCTGAACGGAGTGATCAAGAGGTTACCATCGAGTTCAAGAAGCACGCTGACAGCAGAGTATTCGACCAAGTTGCACTTTGAGATCGTTCGATTGGAGATGGAGACGGGGATCAAGCTCAGTGGCTCATCGTCGGGGCATATGATCGACTTCTCATTGGTTGTGTCGCGCTTGGGCTCGCTCGTGATTCTGCTGAGTATGATCGGCACCTGCTTTCCTGGCGAGATTTCTCCTGCCGGCGCTCGGGAAGTGTGCGATATACTGGTGTATCTTTTGAAATCTCCAGCGCAGCATGTCGGTTCGGTCTCTGCTGAGCTGCTGACTAAGGGGCTCATGCTTTTCCGACCGCACCTCGTGGATTTATCATCGCTGATTGTCCAGCTGCTGCTGATTGATATGCGAGAGAAGCAGCGCAATCCGGACGGCAATGCGAGTCCAGTGTTCGGAAGCAACGCGAGGGTGCTCGCTAATGGTGGGAGCAACGCTTCTCTGAGTCTCTTGATCGAGCTGGGGGCTTGCGAGTCAGCGTTTGTGCTCGCGTTGCTGCAGCAGGAGATGAACAACAGCGAGCGGCCGCACGCTTTCCGAGAGTGTGTGCTGCTATACCTCACTGAGCTACTCAATACGCACTACCTGCTGATGTTTCGGCATCTGCCGGCGGTTGTGGACACGATCATGTGCTGCTTGGACCCGACCAAGCTGGAAAGACGAAAGCGGTGCCTTGAGTTGAGCACGCGGTGCCTCCACAGTCTGGTGCGACGATTCCCGATGATCGATTTTCACAAAGAGACCCAGCGACTGGCAATTGGGACGATGGAGGCAGTGATTTTGATCTACGATCTGCGAACTGCGACGAAGTGGCGCGTCCTCGATGGACACGCGTCCGCAATTTCAGCGTTGGGGTTCCGAGCGGATGGACAGATCCTGGTCTCGTACGCTGCGCGCGAAGGAAGTGTGCGCTGGTGGAACAGCGGCAACGCTGGACTCTTTGGTGGGATGCTGAAAATGCAGCAGTCGTGCTTGAAAGAACACAAGCTCGACGTTCTGAAAAGCACGGCCAGCGCGCCGTCCTCCAGCGGCGGAGCGAGCGCAGACCTCAAGCAAGTGATCCAGACGTGTCGGTTCCAGTTCCTGATCCTCAAGGAACCTTCGATCACGGCGTCGAGCGCGTCGGCAGCAGAGCTGAAGGAGAAGAAGATCCTCCGACTAACACGAGAGGATGCAAGTCAAGTCCAGTTCTTGTTGTAGAGAGGAAAAGAGCGCTTTTTACTGTCAGAAGCACTTTCTAGTGATGCAAGTGTAGCTCTGACTACAAGTTGACCCCCAGGGTGCGTGCAGTGTCAAAGGTGAATTCTATAGCGGGCTGAATGCTGCTTCAGGCTTGCGCTTTCGTGCTTGACAAAGATGGCTGTGAATGGTTTGCATCGATCAGGAATCAACATTTCCCACTACATTCGTTGCCTTCTTGTTGACAAGCCCTTGTGATACCAGGCTGTTGATCCTGAAACCAATTTCAATCTTTGCGCCCACAAACTTTGCAATTTCGGGCAAAGGTTAGTACAAATCCTTCCACTCGATACTAAATGGGGTGCTTTGGTATCAAAACTTTGATCCTTTGTTTGTGTATCAATGATGCTCTTTCGTCTCAACCTGATCAGCTTCTACTTTCAGATTTCGTCGCGTACCAGCACTTGCTGCTGCTGCATGACCGTCACCTACTCCCTCGAACCTTCAAGTCACAAGTAGCACCCGTGAAGATTACACACGCCAAAAATGTGCCAGTATCAGTATATCCGAGACTGCCATTTTGATACTAAAGTATCAAGTAACGTTATTGGCAAAATGTACCACATATCAAAACTGCTCAGCATCAGACTGGCAGTTGTGTGGCACCAGAAGAAGTCTGATTCTGAGCCTCCGGACCGACTGTTCTGTGCTTGTTCCTCGCGGATCAGACACAACCGCAGATTATTCGTTTCGATATTTCCTTTCTAAAAAAATTCAAATCAAAAATACTACATAGATAATCAAATGGAACCTCTTAAAATGACATACAAACATACATACCCATTAAAAAAGGCCATTACAGAATCTTATCGCCTGATGGAATTCCTGAAGCGTCCAGCAACAAGCTGTGGAGCCATAATCAAACGATGGAGGCAAGTGTGCAGTCGCCGCGCGCGCACCGCGACGCTGACGAAGAAGCGCTGCAGGCGGCACTGCTAGAGTCCGTTCAGTACGTCCTCACATCCCGCCACTACTTCCTGCTATTTACTTGCTAACAATGGCTGCTTCTCTCTTATAGCCGTTCTAACAAGCCACTTTTTCTTCTCATATGAATTTTCAGACCAGACTTCCTGGCGGAGATCCTGCAGGCCGAGACCCAGTGCAGCCCCACATCGCCGCCGCTTACACCAACGCTGCCAGTGGAGCATCTGCGGGCGCTAGAGGAAGATGCTGTGGTTGCTGTGGTTGCTGCTGACGTAGCGGAGGACGAGAGTGTGGACTCGGGCAATGAGTCGGACCTGGCGGCAGAAGTGGACCATTCGCTGGCACTTGTGGACATAGATGGTGACGGAGAAGAAGACGACGGTACGCTATAGCGATCTGTATGGACTCGTAGTGCTGGTGATAGTGGTTGTCTGATGTGTGGCTGTGTGTTTATGCTTATGGATTGTATGGTATAGCGAACGCACATCACGTGTTGCTGAACTTTGCCGAGTACCTGATCGTGGACATCCTCAAGTACCTGGACGAAGACAGCGTGGGCAACAGCATCTGCAGCTGCAAGCGACTGCTGCACGTGGGGCGCGCGGAGGAGCTCTTCGAGACGCTCTGCCGGCGCATTTTCCCCGTGCAGAACCCGAAAGTGGCGGTCGCTGCGGCCGCGAACCGCTTCGCGCTGCGCCGCTTCCGCACGTGGTTCGACATGTTCCACGAACGACCGCGTGTGCGCTACAACGGCTTCTACTGGCTCAAGATCTCCTACTACAAGAAGCCCGAGCTCAACATGTGGACCGAGATCACACCTGGCACGATCCTGCAGGTGATCTACTACCGGTACTTCTCGTTCCAGCGCGACGGCACGGTGCTCTACGGCATGCTCTTCACGCCACCGCAGGAAGCCACGCGCATGCTCCGCGAGCAGCGCAAGGACGTGTACGTGGGGCGGTACCACGTCGAGAAGGACGAGGTGTTTGTGAGCGTGCCCACGAACCACAACGTGGTCGAGTTCCGGCTCAAAATCAGCAAGCAGGGCCGCGGCAAGAACGTGCAGCTGGTCCTGCAAGAGCACTACTCGTTCTCGGAGCCCAACCGCACGGGCTGGGTGGACTACTACCACACGGCGGAGGAAGAGTTCCAGTACTACCGGTCGTGGAATCTGTAAGTTACTGTGGACGTGATGCTGGGACGACCGCGGAGTGTTTGAAGCGGTCGGCACCAGATCTGAAAGCTGTCCAGATGCTGTTTGGCAGTGGGGTTCAAAGGGGACGATATGATAGAGTTACTCGTGATCCTTTGCCAGTAAAGAAAGAAAGAGGGAGAGGTGAGCTCCAAGTGGTGTATGTATTTTAAAGACGACAAATGACTGACTAAATGTACAGGGGATGCATTGCATTGGACCATGGAGCAGATGCCAAAAGTTTATGGTCCTCAGGCACGGACAAAGCCCTCGCGTCTATGTTTAAGCGTCTATTTCTCGCGCGAGGGAATTTCGATCGCCCTAGAAATAGCGAAACCAGAGCCCATGAGAGAGCGAAGCAGGTTGAGTGGAGACAACCTGAGCACCATTATCTCTTTGGAGCAAGCAAAAGACAACCCCAAGCTTCACAACTCGCTGCAGGTGTAACTCAGTCAAGATGGCGCCGATCGTGAGCTTGAAAGCCAAGGGTTTCGATAACAACAGCGACCACACCGCTGCCACCACGGGAAACAACCGCGTGCGATCAACTCTGTCGCGAGAGAAAGCGCTAATTTCCAGCACTGGCATCGTAAAGAAAAGCGCCGATGAGCCTGCAAAGAAGATTGCTTCGTCTTCCTCCTCTGCGCGCTCGAGCTCTTCCGCTGGCTCGTCCTCAAGAAGTACGTCTGCGACTTCAAAGCAACCAGCAAAACCAGAGTCAACAACCTCAGTAGCTCAGGCTCGGAAAGATCCCACTGCCAAGGGTTCAAGCCCTTCGACTCCAGAAACACTAGCAGCACCTACTGTGAAACCCGCCAAGAGCCACCCGCTGCCTTCGACGGTGCTGAACAAACACAAGCAGGCGGCGGTGTTCACGTCTGGCAAGAAGAAGCACAAGACGTATGCTGCCAAAGTCTTCAGTTGGATTGCTCTCGTTCTCTGTCATAACTTCCAACATGTTGTGTACGTTGTATGTTACAGCAATTTCGGAAGCGCCTACGACTCGGGCTCGATCCCGTGCCGCATCAACCACGGCGGGATCAAGAACGCTCTACAGTGGACCAAGGCGCCCGAGAGTGTGTTTACAACCTGTATCTTAGCTGCTTATATGGTGATCATGATGTCTAACTTCTTGTGGGTGTGTTGTATCATTTCCAATCCATCCAGCCCTGGACTTCAACCCGCTGCTGATCACTTGCGTCGAGGGCTTTCAGGAGGTGGAGCACCCGTTCGTGTTCCTCGCGCGCACGGCGTTTAAAGACCTCATGAAGAGCGAGGATGCCGGTGAAAAGGCCATCGCCGTGCTCCCACAGGTCATCCAGCCGCTGCGCGCGGCGCTCATGGCCAAGGACGAAGACATCTTCCTCACGGCTCTCGAAGCCACGCGCATCCTCTCGGACGCAGTCGAGGGCGAGATGAACGTGTACTTGCCCAAACTCACGCAGCAAATCCACCGTAAGCTGCTGACCAAGCAGTTGCGCGCCGAAGTGGAGGACACACTAGCGACACTCGAGCGCAATGGCGGCAAGGAGGCGCTCGCGATCATCCGCTCCAAGATCCCGACCTACGTCTCCGTGAGCTTCTGAGCGGCCTTGGAGGGTGGAGGGTGGACTTTGTGCCCTGTCAGACGAAAAATACTAGGGTGGAGAGGACTGTCAGGGACTTAGAGCTCCTAAAGGCTTGCCTACTTTCACACATAATTATAAGAGCCAATGCAAGTGTAGGACTTGATGAGGGTCATTTCGGTGCGAAGAGGTCTTTGAGGTCAGAGGTGTCCGTTTTTCACTTGACTCATAATAAAGAGGTTTAGGATTATACTTACCATACAGACTATACTATCAAAAGTCCAAAATGGAGATGACAGAAGTTTATAAAGAAGTAAAATGGACACCAAAGACACACACTGTCCGTAAAGTCAGACCAAGCTGATGCGAGTGAAGCCAGAAGGGGATGAGCCATTGGGCGATGGCACCAGGCCCTTCACGCGACCTTATCCGCCGCCACTCAGAATGCGTGGCTGCTGCCAATTTTTGTCACAGATTTTCTTCTTCGTTGGATACTGTTCCAGTCCACCGCCATTCTATGCTCCGTCACCTGTATCCACCCGCCCGTTCGCTCGTTCTAAGCTCCCCACCATCCAAACTTCAAGTTGGATTCTCTTTTTTCGTGCCACATGTTTCCTTCGATCTATTAGAGGCGGCTACTTAGGGCTCGTCACACACTCATACAGCTCAAGACATTTTGCATGCTGCATGCTGACTCGCTGTGAGGGGAGACTGGCGTGTAATCAAGTTTGCCTCAAGGCTCTTGGACCAAGTAAGGGTCCTCTGCACCTCCGCAAACCAAATAGACTTCATTTTCAACGGGACAACGACAGCGGCGAAGACGTTGTTGCCTCACCGCCAGCTTTTCGGGGGAAAAAAATTCACTTTATGGCACGAAAACGTTTCTAGGAACTAGGAACCAGATTGCGCATGTAAAGTCTCCAGCCTTTTGGCGATTGCCTTGTATACTTTGTATACGGCAAAGAAGGAAGGAGGAGCCACTCGCTCACCAGACAAGAAGGACCAGAATGCAATTGGCACTTGAGCTTTGGATATCGGATGGTTGCAGAAATGGTCGGATGGTTCTGCTGTCGTCACGCTCAGGATTCCCAGCTCCACTGTGCAGATGTGCATTTGTGGAGTCAGTAGCTGAACTGATTCCCCAATTAATAATTAGATCCAATGAAGTCATTATAACTACACGAAATGCTTTGTCGACTGTTCCTGCGAAAACAAAATGGCTCGATGGAGATGGCAGGCCCAGTGGGTTTAATACCTAAAGAGCATGTGCTGCGGCCGTATCGTTCTCATCAAAAATTGATCGATTATTGTTTTCTCTTCATATAACTAGGGAATCATGACAATGTAGATCCTACGGTACAACTTTGCCTTAGGCTTGATCTCGCATACAAAACTCAACTGGTTTTCTTTTTTCTTCTTCATCACCTGGAGACGCAACATTTTCGCTTCTCTTCTGCAGACCACAATTTCCAGTCAATTGGAAAATTGTTTTCCAGTCAATCTCCATCAGCTGGACTCCTTCTTCCTTTGCGAATAAAGTGAGCGAGTGTCCTTGAAGTAGAAAAATCTCCCAACCTCCTGTTTCCTGTTGACAAAATATCACAATATTTCAAGGGACCCTTTCAGAGTCTCGGTTTTGAGACTTGAGACTGAGGCAGAAATTCAGAACCCCAGACACATCATCCGTCCACAGCTTCTGGTGACGAAGACTCATCCAAAAGAGCTCTTCGTTTGATTGTCACCAGCTCTCCTTGCCGCTTTTGAGAGGTGCAGCTCACATGGACGTACAGTATATACCGACTGTTTGGATGCGGCTTGCAAGCCCCACGCTCCTCTCAGGCAAATCTCTAGGCTCACCCGTTCAGCACCTAGCAATCGAAAATTCGAGGCTGTAGACGCTTTGAGTACAGTATCCGATAGTGCAAGTTTAGTGGCTACTCTCACTACCGGTCAGAGCCAGAGCCAAAGGACCCAAGTCCCCTCATTGACTTACCAGTCTCACTCACTCGCTCTCATTTCGAAAAGATGAATTTCGCACTCATATCACGCGCTCGCGTACAGCTTTTAACGTACAATGCGTCCATAGCCTCGATCCTCCACGCTAAACCGTGGCTCCACTGGGCGTTTGTGTACCTCGTGGGCATCGTCTACTTCCTCTGCTACCGGTGCCTCATCATCCCCAAGCTCATCGAGACCTTCGGCGCAAAGGCAGACGACACTTCAGCGATCAAACTCGCTGGAATCATACTCGGGGTCCTCGAGGACTTTGTGCTGATCTCGTACCTGGTCGCTCTGCTCTGGGGCGTCGACTTCCTGCTCGGCTATCTCTTTAGGCGCCCGCATGATGGTACCAAGCGCGTTATCAAGGGTTGTCTCAAGTTCTTCCTGGTCCTCGTGCTCTTTGTCGTGATGGTCACGCCGTTCTGCGCCGATACGGTGCTCATCCGCACTCGCCAGCTGCGGTTTACGTTTGACTGGGTCAAGACGTATTTCCATGAGATGGACGCAGCCTCCAACCTCCAGGTCGCCGACGCCGAGGTCCGAATCGCGATGCACGCCATGGAAGCCACCAGTGTTGTCGCGGTCCTGTTTGCGATCATCAGCGCGATTTGGTTTGATCTGAGCCTGTGGAGTCCCCTTCAATTCGTCTGGTGCAAGCCTAGCGGTAGCAACAACTCAGCCGACCACACTCAAGGACAAGTCAATGAACGGCACCAGCTCGAAACCACCACCACGCCCAGTGAAGCGCACAGTAGCGATTTTGTCGACATGGAGCAAGGCAATGTGCTCAGCGACCACCAGAACAAGGTCAAACGATTTGACAAGACAATGAAGGTACACGATGACGACGATGAGGGTGGTGTGACCAGTGACCCAGTTCGTTTGAATACCACGGGAATTTGGCTTCACCGCGTTGCTGGACTCGTTGGTGCAGCGTTCTTCCTCGTTGTGATGCCGGTCATTGCGCTCGCGATTGCCCACTCATGCTCTCCGGTCGTCGCGAACATCGCGCTCAACACGAGTCTAAATGAGCTCTTCCGTCTCGGGTTTCACACCGAGTGTCTGCCGAAACTAACCAGCGGTACGCTCGCTGCAATGGAGTCAACCGAGTCGCTCTACATCCACGCGCACACCGAGAACTTCACACTCTACGACAGCACGTCGCTCTACCGCAAGACTACGGGCTTCCACGGCCCGCTCGAGTTCGAGGTCAAAGTGGACCCGCAGAACCTGCCGAACGTCATGGTGATCGTGGTCGAGTCCTTCCGCGCGCGCGACTCGCAGTACCTCGTCGGGAACAAGACGTACCTCATGAACGGGGACACGGACCTCACGGTCACGCCCAACTTTGACCGGTGGGCAAAGCGCGGCGTCGCGTTCTCCAACTTCTGGTCCAGCTGGCGCACCAGCCGCGCGCTCGAGAGCATCTTATTCGCGCAGCTCCCGTACGATAGCGTGACGGACTCGGGTATCACCGGCGGCAAGGCGGACGTGCCGCTCTCGGGGATGCCCCAGTACTTCAAAGCCAAGGGCTACCAGGCGCTCTACACCAGCGGGTGCCGGACCGACTACGACCAGTGGGACAAGTTCCTGCCCACACACGGCTTTGACGAAGTGTTCGCCAAGGACGAGTTCATGAAGATGGCGGAGCAGGACTTTGGTATCGCCGCGAAGGACTGGACTGATGAGAGCGGCGAACGGCGAGCGCATCCGTACTGGGGCGTCCACGACGATCTCGCGTTCGACGTGCTGGGCAACTTGCTCGTGAACCGGACCCGCGAGCAGAAGGCGCGCGTTGCGAAGAACGAGCCGAAGAAGCCGTTCTTCGTCAACCACTTCACGATCTCCAGTCATGTGCCGTTCTGGGACCACCCAAAGTGGTGGGACCACTACGAAAAACCCGACTTATCCGTACTGTACAAAGACAAAGAGCACAGCGACGACATCCACCGGTATCTGGACCTGCGCTACTTCCAAGACATGGCGCTCGGCAAATTCATGGACCGTATGCAGGAGCAGGGAATCTTGGACGACACGATCGTAGTGATCGTCGGAGACCACGGTCAGGCGCCGGAGCTGGGCGTCGACAACCCCGAAGCCCATCAGCAGTCGGTCACGCGCGTCGCAGCTGCGATTATCGCAGAGGGGCGACTTGGCGACAAGGTTGGCACGATGCTCACCGACGCAGCCGAGCAGTACGACTTGCTCAACACGCTCGTAGACATGCTAGGCGTACCGGAAGGAGGCTTCGTCCAGAGCGGCGTGGGGCGGTCGCTCCTGCGCCAGGTGCCGTTCGGCGAGAGAATCGTGTGGAGCAACAACCCGTCGAAAAAGATGGCGGCGGTGCGCGGCGACCTGCGGATTGAATACGACCGCGTGTCGAGCGAGATCACGATGTACAACACGGAGAGTGATTACTTCCAGGCGAAGGACCTCTACCCGTCGCTGAACGAGACCGAGAAGAAGGAACTCGACGCGATCCGAGAGGCCGGACGCCACTTGAACATGTACTTTAAGAACCGCTGGGACAAGAAGTGCATCCTCGCGACGGATTGCTAAAAGAGAGAGAATAAGAGACTGGGATCAGTTTGTTAGGAAATCATGACCTGGGACCTTGTTAACAAGAGAACAATGAACCATCACCTGTGTGTCGTTTCTTGCTTGTCTTCATGCTTTTGATGGGATGCCATGACAGAGAATACAGCGGTAGCACTTCCCACCGTAGCCACTTGGTTTTCTTATATCGATAGACGTTTGAAAGCTGAGGAGTTTCTTCTTTGCAGAGGCCAATCACTGCACTTGGGATAACTCAAAGTGCGCTCGCTCTCCACAGACGCTCTGGTCAACGATGTCCCTTGTGTAGTATAACATACTACGGCACACCGTGACGTCTGGACACGAAGAAGACGTGCCAAGCTTGCGAGCACCCCGCCACTCAACTCTCACTCTCGCTTTTCCTCTCAAGTGTTCGCTTCACACCACAAAGGCAAACAAATTTTCCCGCTCTCAACATCTCAGATCCAACCAGTTGTCAAACAATGAAGCTCCAGCCGATCCTCACTTTCGTCATGCTCGTTGTTCTCCAGACGTCCGGCGCCTCGGCCCAATTCTCACGAACTCGTGGACGCTTTGGTCGCTTTGAGCAATTCGGCAACGGTGGAGGCCAGGGAGGCTTCAGTGGTCAAGGACTTGGCGGACTTAGTCAAGGTGCTTTCGGCGGTCAGAATGGATTTGGTGGACTCGGTGGCGGCTTTGGAGGTCAGGGCGGTCTGAACGGTGGACTCGGCGGACAGTTTGGTGGAAATAGCATTGGTGCCACCGGTGTCGGTGGCCAGTTCGGTTCAGCTGGTGCGACTGGAATTGGTGGAGCCACTGGACTTGGAGTCAATGGAGCTACAACTGGACTTGGAGCTGCCGGGGTGACAGGCGCAACCACCACTACTGGCCAAGGCGCTGGACAACTGATGACGACTGGCGCTGGGGGACTAGCTCCAACCCCAGCTTCAACGCGTCCTGGGCAGCGCGCAACCCCCGCTCCAACTCAAGTCACTGAGCCACAAGGCGCTAGCGCACAGAACGGAGCGGTCGGTGCCCTTGGAGGCCAAGCAGGCAACGGCGGAGTTGCTGGGACCAATGGTCCCACTGGAGGGGTAGGAGTCACCGGAGGCGCGGGCTTTCAGAATAGAGTGGTAGGTGCTAACGGCGCTGGACTCCAAGGCGGCGCAGGAGGCCTTGTCGGCATGGGTGGTGCAGGTGCTGGTGTCTTCGGAGGTGGTCTTAGCGGTCTGCAAGGCGGTGGCTTCAATGGCGCCGGGGGACTTGGGCAGTTCGGTGGCCGTGGGGGCTTCGGCGGTCAAACCGGTGGCTTTGGTGCCCAAGGTGGCGCATTCGGACAAGGTGGTTCTGGAGGCAATCTCGGAGGTGGTTTCGGTGGTCAAGGCGCTCAGGGCGGCTTTGGTAGTTTCGGCGGTGGCTTTGGCGCGCTCGGCGGTGCTGGTCAAGGTGGGTTCGGCGGCGCAGGGGCAGGCAACTAGTCGCATGCCAGTAGCAGCAAGTGTGAAGTAGCAAAGACAATGAGTGTATTTTCAACGGATTGAGGCACTACGAAGTAGCTGCCTTCTTGTGTGCATAATAGGGAATAGGGTGTAAATGTACGCTACAAATCTCAGTAGGTTCTGACTGATTACATTGTCTTGAGGCTAGAACGTGCGCCTCAATTGATTGTTCATTGTGTTGCGCATAATAACTGAAATGGTGTTGGCCATGAACGCTGCAAATTCTTTGAACTGAAGGAATATATAAAATGTTTGGGTCTACACAGTGACTAGTTTAGATGGACACTACTTCTCACTAACTGTCCACTTCGATACATAGCAAGAAAATTTGCGACAATCCCTGTACCAGTATCGTTTCCTTTAGCAGTCTGTCTTGAGCAGACACTCCTTCAGCTACCGGTCTTTAAAGTACGCGT